>CM075808.1:107990871-108303207 GCA_037975025.1 Excoecaria agallocha | reverse complement strand
ATGCACACATGGAGTCGGGTAAACATGATAATGCCTTAAAACATAGGCAGAAGAGAAGTCTCCATTGGAAATACTTGTCAACTGCCAATTGAAGATCCGTCTGAAAACCGAAGTCCACTTGGGAATGATATAATAGCTTGAACCATGGAGCTCAAGTCGAGAGCTCTGTTGAAGCATTACATCTGCCTCTTTTATTGCTAAGTGAAATGTCATTATTCCACTTGACTCACTCAAGTATTTGATTAAGCAGTTCTCAAGTTGAGATTTTTGGTTCTCAATTTCCTCCATTGACTTGGCACCTTTATTGAACCAGGATATAGTGTTGGCAAAAGCAGGAAGTTTAAATTTCTTTACTGCAGATAATAAGGGTTTAATTTTTGCCTCTGAACTCCATCCTATACTTGGTAGATACCAGTTAACCACCCGATGCTCCTCTGTGTAATCTGGGAGCAAAGCAATCTCGGGACAGGGCCATCCAATGGTATTTGATTTGGCAGCAGCAGCTATCTCCCCTAGGGACCAGTCTAAGGCTTCATTGAAGGCTGAAATACAGTGATTTGGACATACTTCATGATCATTCATTTTCTCAAGCATTTCCAATGAAGGGTTCAAGTGGGTTAGAATCAATTCCCGAGTCCTTATGCACTGAATATCAGGTTGTGGGGGTGATTTGCTAGCCAGCCACTGTAGTCCTTCCCTTAACCGCATATCACTGAAAAAACCTTCAAAACAACCCCCTTCTTTGTCTCCAAGAAGAAAAACAACCAAAAATTTGCTTACCCGAGAGTTATCAATGTCATTTAGACCCAATTCACCAATTATAGTGGAGGAAGGATCTGAAGCCCCGTTCTCATATAAGCCACATAAGATCAGAAGGGGCAAGAAGGAACCAGAGGGTATGGACATAAGCAGGTTCTCTAAATGAGCTTTCTGAACATTCCATGGGATGCTTTCAGATACAACAAATACAATTGCACTTGCACCATCAATCGTCCGAACTGAACCATCAAACTTAATCTCCCTAACAACTGATAAGCAGCAGGTCAGGTCGTTACCAGATTGGTTGGGAGCATATTTTTTCCAAATTGACAGGCCAGAAGATGAAAGTAGAAGCTCATCATCTTGTTCTGAATGCATAAGCTTCGAGCACAACCATAGGCCCAGTTCTAAATGATTTATCTGGTTCCCCTGCCCCAGTTTGTATCTCTGTTCATTGATCTGAGAAAGAAGAACAAGTTTCCAGCAATAGCATCCAACACCAGGATTTCTTGCAGCTATTATGTCTATAATGACATCTGAAACATTCAGCTTTGACCATGATAATTCATGTTTTTCATCTCTCTCCCTTATAACTTGTTCAATATCAAAATCACTAGCAGAGCTCAATTGCTACAATTTGACACAGAAAATAAAATGTTAAACTACAGAAAGGATGTTTTCTTCCATAGTAAACAAAGCATTAGATGAGGGAAAAAAAATATATTGCAGATTAAGAATGAGCAATTTCACAAATGAAATGCAAAGTTGAGAACAGCAAATTTGAAAACCCACATTGCTCTCCATTCGAATTGGTGGTCCCAGTGCCAGAGAACTTAGTGCAGCATTTGCTAATTTTCGCCTTTGCTCATGCAACTCCCCCTGTTTTCTAGAACGCCGCTTCCAGAGCCTGACAGTAAATAAATGTGAAAACGATTAAGATTGTAGCAACAACCATAATTTGGAGCTAGATAGTTCATGTCCCAAACCTTATCATCAATCTGAGCTTTGCCCGAGCAACATCTTCAAAATCTACCTGAGAAACTTCTTTATCTACAAAATTTTCCATAACCTCATCATCTTCCTTTTCTTGATTAATATCAGGTGGCCGTTGATCTTTTAAATTAGTAGAGAACATGATGTGAGGGACTGTGTTCTCCACAGCATTGTCATTTTTAGCACAAGAAGTTTTCACTTGCAAAGCTGTTCTTGACACAGGCAACAGGGGCATATCTTCCATGCCAGGTAGCATCCTCGTGTCTGCAGAGACTTTGAAAGGAACGTCTTTCAGTTTCTCTGGATCTTTAAGTTTAGCTTGCTTAGACCCTGGGGCATATCTTCCATGCCAGGTAGCATCCTTATGGTCTTCTCGACTTTGTTGACCTATCTGTGAATTTTCAAGTTTTGGATGCAAAGATGGGCCAGCCTTTGGGGATGAATTAACTCCTAAATCAGGCATTTCTTCATCAATTTCATGGACAGAACTCTTGCCATCCACAAAAGTAGAATCAGAATTTTTTTTCTCAAGCTTGTACATAGTGGGCATCTTAATCTCTTTCGATTCTGGAACAGGGAAGGATTCCACTTGCAAAGCAGGTGAAACATCGTCAGCTATCTTTCTAGATTTTTTCAGATGAACCAGCTTTGAAAGCTTGGTTGGATAGTCCTCATCAGCATTGAGAAATTGGCCCTCCTTTACCAGATATGGCTCTTCAAATTCCTTCGTCAAAAACTCATGATGCTCTAATAAGCTTACTATATCTTCTTCCTGGTTTGAACAACAAACAATGAACAGGAAAAAACAAAACTGTGGAATCTTACTTGACACAGTCAATAAAATAAAATTAGCGCCATGAAAGGGAAGGTACCTCCAGAGCAAGCCACTTAGCAACAAGGGCAATGGGGAGACCTTGATTATTTTGTAGACCAGAGTGCAGAGATGCAAGTGCCTGAGTTCGTAACTGATCAAAACAACAAGTGCATGGGGCATCAGACAATGTACCATATATGTGTCTATGTGTTCATTAGCTTAAAAATGCCATGATTAACACTCAAAAGACATGCCACATGGTCTCCTGCATTTAGCATCTGCATATGTCAGCATTGTTATGATGGTTTCATAATCAATTCCAGAATAGCATCAAACAATAAGTAGATTATGCTCCTAGAAAATCATTTCATGTCTTTTAGGAACCAAAATATCAATATGAATAATGACCGTATAATCCCTTGTTAGAAATATCACTGCAAAACACCGATTAAAAAATGTCATGCCATTTGATTGTTAGCAAAGACAAAAATGCGAGACAATTGCACAAGTAATTATTTCTAAAATTAATACCATGTATCAGATCATTGGGATAAGAAACTAATTCCTTCTTTCCAACTAGTATGTTGCTATAGTTGGATGTCTGTGTTTCTTTACTGGTTATATTGAAAATCGAACATACATAACATTGATGCAAAGTGGAATGGCTGAGACTAATTTTCAAGCTAATAAATAAACCAAAATTAACATCTCCAACTCTTTACTGTGGTAGCAATATGTGCACATACCTTTGCAAAGTGTGCATGCATGAGGCATGCTTGAAGATAACTTGCTTTCCTTGCAAGCCGAAAAAAGGCAATAAAATTATTTGTTCTACAAGCCCTGAAGAAGCCAAAACACAACAATCATGACGTGAAAGTCCATACTTTAACCCTGTAATAAATTATAGGGAAGAAAGTACCTTGCAACATCACGAGCAAATAGCACTTCAGGGGTTTGCCTTATCTCTGGAGTCATCTTTGCGAGATCCAGTGAGAGCTCTGCAGGTTCAACCTAGTAGGAAGTTTTTATGCTCATAGAAAATGGTAAATGTGAACTGCTAAACCACGTCGCTGTTGCATATTACTTACTTTATATCCAGGATGCTTGTCTAGTTTCAGAAGTGCATAATAACCACGGAATTCTTTTTCTGTAGGAACATGGATTCCCTTCTTCCTGTGATCATCATACATTTGAAATAGTTCAACTGAAGCCTTGTTCATCTGTTCAATATTAAGGTGTGCATCAAATCCCTCAGAAAAACCTTCTCTTTTTTTGTATTCACACAACTCGTGCATAGCAATTATATGAAGCCTTATCTGAAATAAGAATAATAAAGGATAGCATTTAGTGATCAGTATATTGATATCATCCTCTGTGCATAAATTTAATATACAAAACTGGCTCAACTACATTTTTCAACACTAAGCAAAGACATGGGATTATAACTCAGATAAGATGCCAGTCATGGGATTGTAATCCACAAGCAGTCACCCCAACAATAACCTATAATGAAATAATGATATATGATTTCAAGTATTATTCACGACCATTGCTAAAGCTTAGATATTAAGCAAGAGGCATAGTTTGAAAACAAACCATCTGCTCCAACATGGTTACAGCGTCCTGGTTGAAGATATGCTGCATCCTCAGGTCCATCCGGATAGCTCTCATCCTATCCCACAAGAAATTGTACATGCCAAGGAATCTATCATCATAGGGCTGATCTAGTAAATTGAGCAGGTAATCAATAGTCTTCTGCAGGACTGGCATAGGTCTTATGAGGTTTGCTTCCCTCTCTGCTGTCCTATTATACTGTTGTTTTTTTTTAAAAAAAATAGATATTTAGCAAAATGGAGCACATAACTCTAAAAATAAATAAAACCTTGGGAAGCAGTTTAATGGACAGAAATCCTAAACTACAGGTGCATAAACGACACCTTCTTAACAGCTAGAAATTTGGTTGTTTGATTTCTATCACCATCCACACGTTCATACTGGTCAAGATCCCCTTTCCTTTCTCGTTCTTCTCTTTCTGGCTCTGAAAATGAATCAAAATGATATACCACATCAAACATTTTATGGCATTTTAGAGAAATTCATACAATTGATGTGGAATACTTGTAGAACAAAATGCTTAGACATTTTTTTTAAAATGGTAGTTCCTTATTACAGCCAAATTACAATGGAATATAAACACTATCAAATTTTCTACCTTGCTGAGTCATCCTATGAACTCAAAGATTGCAAGTAAACACCAGACAAGATTCCTCCTAAATTGAAAAGTTGAGAGCAATACCAGGGCACATATCTTGACACGAACCAATAATAATATTGGACGTTTTCAAGCCCCCAACATCAGATGAAATATTGCCATCGGTGAGAGCCACTGCTGACTCCATGGACTGACTTCCAGCAAATCTTTGTCTTTCCAGTAGAGACTGCTCATGGCTATGTGCAGAAGCCTTTCGTTCAGCAGCATCATGTTTGTTTTCAAAACGTTCAGTCAATTCTTCCTTGAAGCGAGCTAACCGCTTTGCCTTTGCTTGTATCTCTCTGCATATTGCATGTCAAAAACTGAACTGCATGAATGCAGAATAAATAGTGATGCCAATAAATAGTGTTTATGCACAGCAAATTTGTACCGTTCTGTATCATCTTGGAGGAAATAGGACTTTCCCTGAATGACCTTATCAGCGGCAGGTAAAGGAGGTGACCTTGTTCTTTTCGCAGCAGAGTAGTTGGAGGTCCTGGTGGAAACATCCTCAACAGCAGCATCATTGACAGCCGAAACGGATCTGTGAGGAATTTGAGAATTAGATGTGTTGGAAAGGGCATCTGTTGTTGCACCAACCCTGGGAGGAGATATAGAAGGCCTGGCAAAACAGGGAAATGATGGCTCATCCAGATGTAAAGTAGTACTTTATGATGTACAAATTGTGATTAGTTCCTGCTCCACATCAACCAACAACTCATGGAAAATCCAAATTCGAAAATTTGTATGACACAATTACCCTTTTATTTTTGATATATCAGGAAGATTTACAGCTGCTTCTTTCAGTCCATTGCTCTTCCCCATTTTTTTGAAGTTACTAAGTTATCAGAAGAATTCTTCTGGTATCAGTTAGATATAACTCTTCCATCCTTTAAATTTCTAAAACTTTCAATGTTGGAGTTAGAATTTTTTTTGCTTCAATGTTATATATATACATATATATTCAAAGGACTCCAAACTTAAGAAACTGATTATCAGGCAGCATTTACATATTGCTCCAAGCCATATTGCCAACAAAACGAATAAAAGGACAATAATTTTAAGAACCAGCATATTTGTAAAATACCTTTTAGATTCCTTCTGGAAAACACGAGTATTCTTGTGGAGAACTTCATCTGATGGTGGCATTGATGGTGATCTAATTTGCTTTGATATAGCAACACCCACAGCTTCATTTGTAAAACTTCCGGCAGAATCATAAGAACTTATGTATGGTATAGTTGGGGATTGGTTTGGATGAGCTGATAGATTGGAATAGCTATTTGGCGACCTGCGCTGATTGGCCCATGCAGACGCAGATATATCAAGCCTGCATAGCAAATAAAGCACACTTCAGACAAATAAAATAGATAAATTTCACAACAAAAAACTTATAATAGATATTATGTGATGAATGCCAGACAAAAGGCATAATCATTGTTGTCAATGAAGCAAATGATCTCATTATTTCCAATGTAAAACTTATGATCTTTATAATAATTAAACATTAATCATTGAAACATTAAGCATCCATCCTAGTCTCAAACTCAAAGCAGAGTTCTCACAATTACAAATAAAAACAGCCATCTCCTCAACACATTACAGAAAAGTGATCAATTTAATGGCAAAAGATTAGCCCATTTTTACAAATGCAGCCATGCTTCTGCTCACAGAGAGTTGTAAAGCACACTTACTGTTGGCCTTTGCTGAAAGGATGGTGACCATACTCAATGGACTTATCATTTCCTAATGGCAAAGGTGTTGATCTTGTTCTTGCAGGGTCCAAGTGATTGCCATTGCTGGTATGCAAATCTGAATGACTACCATGTCAAGCAAGCAATATAAACCAAAGTCAGAAATTTGGAGGATTCCAATAACTTGAATCATTTTTCAAATTCACAAGTAAAATATCTAAATTAAATTAAGGAATAATGCATATTTCACCCCTTGAACTTTGCAACTTTGTTCTACTAAGCCCTATAACTTCAATTTTTATTCTATTAAGAACTTATGTAGCAGACCAAAAAAAAAGGATCAATCATTTTTGCTCAAACAACATGAAAGTAAAGATTTGAATAATTAAGGAAAAATGTACATTTCAGCTCCTCCACTTTTCAAGTTTCTTCTATTGAGGACATTTATTAATAAAATGAAAGTTGGGTGGCTCAATGAAACAAACTTGAAAAGTGAAGAGCCAGAAATATGCATAGTTTCTTAATTTTTAGATTTAAATTTCATAGCATTTAATTTATTTGTTCCGACAAACAAGTCCTTAAATAGATTAGAAAGAAAGCTAGAAGTTAAGGGGTTCAAGAGCACAAAAATTCAGTAGAGGGGCTCAATTTAACAAACTGTTGAGGGGCTCAAATATGCATCTATCCTTATGTCGATGATAATTGGAGGATAGTTTCATTGCATATAAAAGTTCAGTGTTTTAAAGTTGAGAGAGAACAACACAGTAGTACAATTCACAAATTCAAGGCACTTAAAAAAAAGAGAGATGCAACTAAAGCAGGTAAAATATGCCTATGGATAAACAATTTGAAATAAAAATAAAAATAAAATCAAAAATTGCATCCTTTTGTTTGACAGTCCTTTATAGCCAGACAGTAACTCTCTGTTTTTGAGATGGATATATTAATATTTAATGCATGTCATGATTATGGGGGTTTGGGTATTGGTTGAAAGCCACCACATTCTCTGAGGCTGTAACCCTTTTGCTGCTTAACAGATAATGTATGCAAACCTTTCAGGGTTAAAGAAAAAAAAGAAGGAAGGAAAGAAAAAAAGATCTATACTCAGTCCATACTTGGAAAGCTAGATTAACCATATCACACGATTCCTACATGCTGGGAAATGCTGTAAAACATGTACACAACCAACAGGCTCTCATTAATGGATCTTAAAACCAATGAATGGAGGGAAGATGGAAATTTCTTCAAATAAGGACCGAATCTGATAAGTAAAAATAACTCAAAATTTCAAAGGAACAGCAAACAGAAAAGAAAACGGGTAACTAGTTATGCTGCCACACAATGAACAGCTTAGAAGTGAAATTCCAAGCAAGTTGTAACGAAAAAAGTTAACTTAATTACACCACGCTCATCAATAAATAAATAAATGTGTACAGAATCCCAAATAAGATAACAGAGTTCACCTTTGAAGCACAGTTTGACTAGAGTTTCTAGATATTTCTTCATCCAAAGGATGTGAAGGAGGTGATCTAGTCCATTTCAAGTGTTGAAATCTGGAAACCTTAGCCGAGGCACTAGTTCCAGCATTACGTGAAGCAACAAAAGAAGTGACTGTAGAAGGCCTTAAATTTATTTGGTGATCTTCTTTAGAAAAACTTCTCTGCCCATTAACCCATTGAGGAGGTTGTGCGGTGGGGCTGATAAGAAAATACGAGCTATCAATGTCTTGAGACTTGTACCAAGAACATGGAGAAATCGCTGAAGAATATTCTTAACTGAAGGCTAATGATGTATCTGTTTCCCATTTTCAACATGCCTCCTTCAGCATTACACTATACCAACTCACCTTGTAACATAAATGAACAGGCCTGTGCCGATCAAACTATGAAAGAGAAATAAAATTAAGTTACGGAACATGGTCCTCACCCATAGGCTCCAGCGGATAGATTAGGACTTGCAACAGGACGCTTGCTTTCAAAGGACAAAGGTGATGAGCGTGCTCTTCCTAGAGTTTCAGGTCTCCTATAACCAAAGAAAAAACCTCCAGTTTCATAACTATGACGAAATAGTGACAACTGCGCGACACATGTCCAAATAGGTTTGGGGTTGAAGAACAAGTGAATAAGGACAAAGAGTATAGATTTATTGTATTATCACCTTGGGCCTCCAGGATATTGGTAAGCACTAGGAGCAAGACCAGAGCTTTCATAAGCCAAAGGCGGTGACAGCACACTGTTTATAGCTACGGGACTCCTGAGATGGAAGTTTCAAACTAATTGCATAAACTCATGCTGGATCTATCAGAAAATTACAATAATTGTAATAATTGTTCTAATTTCCAATACATAAAATCATATACCAAATGGTAAAAATTAAAATTACTTATTGTTGCAGAAGCAACTCCAGGGAAACTAGTATATTATAAGCTCAAAACCAAACTAGCAAGTACAGGACATACAACTAGAACCCCATTGCACAAAATCATTTTACTGATCCAGCTTGAACAACAATCTCGACATTAATAGCAACTCACACTCATGCCCATTTACTAAACTGTTCGAGTCTGTTCGAACATATATAAATAAATAAACCGGAACCTAATGAAGGAACTCCAGTATCCAATTTCAAAGTCTTTTTAAACAACATTTCGTGTGTTTTGAGCAAAGATTAACAAAGTGAAAGGGGAAAAGGATAGGAAAATTATAAATATTCTCAAAATTAGGGAGAGATGATCCAAACGTTTTAACAAGAATGGGAAAAGAAAAAAGAGAGTACCTAGGAAATCGTGCAGGGGCGGAAGAGGGAAAAGGCGGCGATTGATGCGGCGGAGGAGGAGAAGGGGAAGGAGGTCGAGGAAAAGTCCCAAAACGTGGCTGTGAAGACGGCGTTGCTGCTGGTCCTGAATGCTTCCCGAACCCTGACATTCCTCTCACTCTTCTTCTTCTCCTTCCTTTAGCTCATGTCTGAGTGCTGTGCAGTGTGCGCTTTATGATTCAAATACCGATCGACAAAAACTTGCTTCTCCCTCAGATGGGGCTAACGGACGATGTTTCGCAAACTAAACGGTGTCGTTTCCTCGCAACCCAAAATCGAGAAGTTCAAAATTACTTTCGTGGGCTAGATGTTGCCGTGGCTCGTTGGCCCAGCCCTAATTCAACTGTAAAAGACCCATTGGAGCACGATAGAGAAGGTACAATTCGTGCGGATTCCATATGTGCATGTAAGAATCCAGATAAAAGGCGCCTAAATTCACCCGTTAAGCCACTTCAGACTTTACTTCAGTCGGTCTTTTTGAAGGCAGTATATTAAATTGGCGATGGCAGCTCCTGTTCCGATCCAGAAGACGTAGGAAGAGTGGCGGGCTATTCTCTCGCCTGAGCAATTTCACATTCTCCGGGAGAAAGGAACTGCGTAAATCCTATTATTCCCTTTCTTCTATTGTTTGTTACTGATTTTGGACTTCACTTTTCGGATCTGACTACTCAAATTTAGGTAATTTGAGCTACAGTTGTATATTAATCAGGGAAAATGTGATCAAATCTTAGTAATTCCCAAGATTGTTGATTTGGGGGTTTCTAGTGGGATTCTCGTTGCAATCAGTAAAGATTTCTCGTTCTTCAATTTGCTTGTTAATTAATTAGATCCAAGCATTTTCTTTTAATTAATTATTAGAACATAAGCTTGTCAATTAATTGTAACATAATGTTGGCTCCGTATAGGATGCCATGTTGTCTTTAACACCAATAAATTTTGATTCATTGTTATTGGATTTGTCTTAGGCTGTGAGGTAGCAAGTTTCAATCCAAGATATCAGCTTAATGTGCTTATTTGCCTATGTGTTAATGACATGGCACACAGGTTGAATTCACAGGAGAGTATGATAAGTTCTTTGGTGAAGGAGTTCATAACTGTGCTGCTTGTGGTACACCACTTTACAAGTCAACAACCAAATTTGATTCTGGTTGAGGTTGGCCTGCCTTCTTCGAAGGTCTTCTGTCGCCATAAATCGTTCTGTAAGTTTTGCAGCAGCTAGTTCAGTGCAATTATTAGGGTGAAAATGCGATATTTTGTCTTGAGCTTTGTCTCAAAGCTCTATTTTGCCACTCAAGTGCAAAAATTCCCAATAATTGTTAAAATTTGTGTTAAAATATCCTTATAATTGTTGATTAAGCTACAAAAATAACCCTATAGTTGTTGAAAATGAGCTAAAATGCTCTCATTTTAGCATTCTTTTTAGCACCTAGGACATTTCAGCTTCTAAAAATAACTTCAAAGGCAAAATAGAGCACTGAAACAAACCTTATAGGCAGAATAATACATTTTCCCTATTATTTACAAGTGCCTTGAATCTGAGATAGTGAAAATTGAAAAATGAATGTAGCCCGATCCAGATGGGAGAAGAACTGAAATTACATGCGCGGCTTGTGGGGGACACTTGACTTGGCCCATGTTTTCAAAGGCGAGGGTTTCAAGAATCCAACAGATGAACGCCACTGTGTTAATAGCATTTCAATCAACTTTGTTCCTGGAACTTAATCCTAAAGTAAGATGCTGTCATGCAAGACTAAGCTCAGTTCCTACTAATTACTCAAGTGTCTGCCTCCTCCTATGTGATTTAAATTGGACAGTAACAAGTCTTAATAAATTTTGAAGTGCATTTCTTGCACTTCATGTTTTCCCTCTCAATGTTATTTTCTTTATATAATAGCATATCCTTATGTTGCATGATTGCAGAAGCTGTTTTTCAATATCACGATACTGCATAGTTCAATAAAATGAAGACCGTACATTGATTACAATACAAGAAATAAACTTATTGAGATTTCTGCCCCACCATCCTTGTAATTTTTATGTGAAAAAAAAAATCACAAAATTCCTCAATTATAAGATTGTAATTTGATTAACAAAAAAAAATCATGGGAGTCAAGTAATTTCAGTATTCCACTTTTCAATAAAATACTTCACTTTCCCTTGTCACTCTTCCTCCTCTCGTTGCATGCTTTCAGAGCTTGAACTTCTGCTAAGCATTTTAACAAACACCTTAGTATATAGAGTAAAAATAACCGTCTCGGTTAATAAAATTAAAATGAAAAAAATATTGTTAAACTTTAATTCCCAAAAGAAACACTATAAACAGATAATATTTAACAGAAAAACAGTGAAAGATCACTTTAAATTCATCTTTAATGGAAAACCCCACCAAAATGAATACATGAATGAGCAAAATGGAAAGTCGTACCCTTCTGGCAAGATTTCCAGTTCCTGTTGTGCTCGACAAGACAATCCTGCAAGACCCCAAAAATGGAAAAACAAGAAGATAAATGTTTTGTATTGAGGTTTCTTCGATTATATTAGATGATAATGCTTCTGTAGAGCACCTGCAATGACATGTAGAGAGCAGAGCATTCTCTGAGCTGCTTGACGTTTTCGTCGTCGTCATCGGCATCAATCTGGTGAAGCGGTGGAGGCTGCGGCGGTGGAAAATGGGCCATTTTCTGTCCTTGGGTCTTTTCCTCAGACAACAGGCGGTGTTTGCTCTTTCTTCGACTCGATGGAGAATCGGAGATGCCGGTCAAATTTGCTTATGGTGGTGGTCAATGGATCTGGAATTCTAATATTTTTTTATTATCTCCTCTATATGTATGTGTGTGGAATTAAAATTTTTTGGAAGCTAAATTAAAAAAATAAAATAATTTAAAAAGATTTTTGTGAAATTAATGCGTATCCATAAGTGAGTTTTAGAGGTGAAGTTATTCTAACTAATATTGATTGGTAAAAATGGTTTGATATTTATTTATTTTAATTAAAATATTGAATTTAAATTTTATAAATAATAAAAATTAATATTGCAGGAGTTTTAATCACAATGTAGCCGGATTTAATTTGGTTAAAAAAAAAAGTGGGGAAGGCACCCCCACCATGGCTTTGGAAACACCGCTGTTTCCTAAGACTACAACCGGTTCTCTAGGTACATTGTTAACCAAAAATATCAAAATTTTACAGTAAAAAGAGATATAGGTCCATTGTTAACTAAAAATATCAAAATTTTACAGTAAAAAGAGATATTGTTAATTAAAAAATAAAAGAGTTAACCTAAACATGGCATGTTGAGTGTGGACGGTATGCGTGGTGTCCGATCGGATGAGAGGCATTGAAAACCTGCAAAAAGGATATTAGCCTGATCGGACCGGACATTAGTATCTCGACGTTCAAGTTAGAGGTTGGGATAAAGAAAATGTATAGAGAGAGAAAGTTAAAAAGAGACTAAGTGTCTGCATTATGAAAGAATTTATCCTGTTTATAAAGCTAAAGTTTTGAATTGTAGCTTTTTAACTGTAGATTTTTGGTCTTTTAATATTGGGTATTTTCAATAGACTTTTAATGGGTTGGTCTTAACTCTCATCTTGTATTTTATTTTTCATGTGTTATCATTAACTTTGTTTGAATAAATAATTATTGGTCCGTTAAAAAGATATAATATTTTGTAAAAGGTTAATTTAGTAAATCTTTAGGTGAATTAATGCATTTTTTTTATTTTGATGAAAAGCTCAAAATGGGCACTTAGAAAAGGACTGAAGATAACAATGTTTTTAACGATGATGACTGTAGCCAATTTATTTATCTTATTTTTTTAAATGTTTTTGGCATATGCGAATTTGATTTTTCTCGACAAATTGTTCAACCAAGCTAAGGATTTAATGTTGATGATGAATGGTAGGAACTAGGAAGATTTTATGGCTAAACTTGTTATTCAACTAATATGTTGAGACTATCGAAAAAGGTATTTGATGTTTGGCTACTAAGATATAGGGAAATTATTGAAATTTTATACTTGAAATTATTGAAATTTTACGTTTTTACATAATATATCTCTATACTTTAAAAAAATACATTGAATTTTTTAAATTTTATACATTTATATATTAGGTTTCTATATTTTTAAAATTATATAATGAGTTTCTAAACTTATCTATTATAATACATTAAATTTAAACAGACGTTAAAAATAATAATATTTTATTAAAGTACACACGAATTTAATTGAGCATGTGTTATACTGTTATTTATTCCATCTATTTTGAATTTAATGTGTTTTTCTTGAAAAATTTAGTGATTCAATGTTTAGTTTTGAATGTATATGAAATCAATATATAAAATTATTAAAATACAGAAACTAAAATATAGTTTTTCCTAAAATATATGCATACAATAAAAAAATGGGTTATTTCAATCCATTTGTACTTGACGGTTAAAAAAATAGTAAGTTTAGATTGATTCAAATCTTAAATCGAATTTACAGATCAAATACAATTTTGATATATCTATTTATACGTTAAAATTCTAATTACTAAATAAAAATGCAAATAATTTTTAAAGTAATTTAACATAATATGTAATTAACCAACTTATTTTCCGTTTATAAAAATCAGTTTTAGAACTGATTTATATTTTCCTTTCCAAAAATTAAAAATTTTATACACTTATTTTAGCCTTTAAAATTTTCAAAAATCTGCATTTAAGCTTGTAAAATAAAAAAAATTATTTAATTATTTATGTAACACCCTTGCTGAACAGTCTAACCGAAACCAGTGATAAGTTGGAAATTTTTTTTTTTTCAAGGACCATTTGTCAGATACTGTTCATTGACCCTTTGAGGAGCAATGCACTGAGTGACAATTCCAAAATCAGCAAGACTTTTCTTTTGAATCTTACTATCTCAACGACTCCAGGCTTATCCAAAAAGAAATACTTATAACTTAAGTAAGCCAATAAATTATAATTGTCCAAATGACTAAATTCCAAATAAAAATCCGGCAATATAACGGCTAAAAACTTGTCTAATCCACCTGAAAAACAGACAATTTCCTCAGCCCCTCAGGGGCACAATAATACAAAAATAATTTCATCATACATTTCATACATCCATTCTCATTATTAATCATATGTCCTAAGATGATTCAATATTACAAATTACACTCTTAAGTCACAATAATACTCTAAAAAAGAAACAATTTACATTAAAATCATCTCGATACAACTGTAAACCCTGATGGAGATCTGCCCACACTAAAACCTTTTCTTCTGATGGTTGAGCCATAACAGCTGCTAATCCAAAACAAGCTTATCCTGATACCTACACGGATAACAAACCCGTGCTAAGCTATAAAGCTTAGTGGGGAACAGAGTAATCTAAAGATAATCTTTTAAACATGTAATATCAATTATACAAATACAAAGTTCATAATACTCTTAATAAATACCTTCAATCACCTTAGATCCCAGTTTTTTTTTACATTCAGCAATAAATTACAAGCATAAGCGACAGAACGTCTACTTACATGGTCAATAAAACTTAATAACGCAGTAATCAATGCATCATTCATTATTACCACGAAAAACATCCGGCATATTTCTTTCATATATTTACATTATTTAAAACATAGTATGCATTCAAAATTTACTTTCATGTAATCATTAAATACTCTTAACAAGGTAAACAATATAATACTTGATCGATAACAGAATGACGTACATACCTATACATAGATATATAGATATATAATGCTTATAAAGAATTAAATGATCACATGCTCATCAATATTATAACTTGCAATTCATTATCCATTTGATGTATTTATATAAGAGGATAATTCTTATGCACATTAGTTTGAACTATAACATTTCTTGTCTTTTATACTTTTTAATGTATTTTCATATTAATGCCCCTAGAACAGAACCGACAGAAATATTCAGACTGGATATACGGGATGTGGACCCCATGGGCCACAAACAAACTGAAAGATGATCTCAAAGACCATTTTTCCATGTAGCAGATACCAGGTACAAACAGAAGTTATGGAGATCAGTGATCCTACCATAACTAAGCAAGTCGCCATGACTTGCACCGCGGTACAGAATCCCTATGGCTAGCCAATTATATCCTGAGCTAGTTTTTACTGCCAGACTATTTTCTAAGGGCGCAAAAGATCACTTTACTTTCATTACATTTATCAACTTTATCATCATTTCAATCCAGATAATACAGTTATTCAGAACATTCAATATTCTTGTACAGTTTGTGAACAATCATTTACTTATGTCATGAATTATTTTATAATAATTCAGCAATTTCTTTCAAATTACTTTTAAACTTCCAAATAACCATATATTAACAATACTTATACTTGTCATAAAAGTTTATGCATTGCTAGACTGCTTTCATGAACATGAAATCATATATAATCTTATCACATCCACTATGAGTGTCTAAAACAGCACATAAACACAGTCATTTCAGAAAGACGTACCTGCATGGTTCGTTATAGCCATCTCACATGCTCTATAGTGCTCAATTTAATCATCACATATATACTCAACTAATACCTCAAATACATATATTCAGTTACAAATCTGAGATCAATATCTACCTACACCATTTCATATTGTTTTAGCGCCTATAGATGCATATAAGTTCAGTGTCATAATCACATATCTAAATACATAATCTTAAAACACCAATATATTAAAGCAAACACATATAAGTGCATAGCATTTAATCGTCGATTTTCTCATAATACCATAAGAGCGTAAACATAAAACTATGTCTATTCCTTTTATAATAATGATTTTCATTTGTGTTATTCAAGTATTAAACAAAGTTTCATAAAGAAACGAGTATTTCCTAATATTTCTCAATTCATTAAATTTTAAGGTATTTCCATTCTTTTCATGGTTGTATCACATTTATACTAATAGCCTACTACTATACTAGTTACATTCTTACTTGTTTTGTATTATGACATTATCATCTTCAATTATCGTATATTAGATTCCAAATAATCATCTTTTTACTCTTTCATGATCTCTTATGTATCAAATAACCTCTTTGTTTAATACCTTAGCAAAAATACATCATAGAAGATAATAGCATATATGAAGTTAAAATACTTCCTAACCCGATACTTATACAAGTTTTATAGGAAGAAATGAGAATAAAACTTTACTTAGCTTTAACTATCTCCAAAGAGTAACCTTTTATGTTTGTCTTTTGACTTGATCAATTACTGATTTATTAAAACTTTAACCGATAACCAACACCCGTGGACAATATACTTTTCAAATTTTTACCTTGAAATCTCGTTACTAACTAAACCATAGGCCTATAGTCATTAATAATTCCAATTATATCATATTGCTAGTATACTCAAGAATTCCATCGTTATGAGTTAAACAATTAGTGTTTTTAAAACAAAACAATTCTATTAACAACAAGGCTCTTTTAAACTTATGTTTGTTTCGATTACGACTCCAAGCTACCCTTTTTGGACATAGCATAAGTGTCCAAGGCAAGTAAATCTCAATAATTAGGCTACAATTGGGTGATTATGGTTTAGGACAATGGAAAATACTTGGTTTCAAGAGAATTTTAAAATTCAATTTTCTGAATTAAAGGAACACCTACACTTGCTAGTCAATTCAAACCATTCGTTTTGTCCAAAAGGGATTTATTTGACCAGGAATAGAGTCGTAATATAAAACTTTATATTATGATACTCAAGCTTAACTTGATTTGTTATTGAACCTACAAGTTTGACCCCATTGAATTAAAATTAAGTATTTTGAAATTATAACATTTTAGCAAGAAACACAAAGAAATCAAGGTTTTATTATATGTTGAACACAACACCACCATGAATCATTCCATAATTTTCAGAAGATAACTGTACTATGTAAAGCTAAAATAACTAAAAATAATCATGTAAAATCAAGTAATGGCTTTCACTAAGCTCTTAAAACAACAATTAACTCTTCTTTATGTTTAACATCACTTGAGATTCCCAATTAGACATAAATCTTATATTCAATCACGCTCACATAAAACAGACTTTTAATTTCAAATATATGATCTATCATTAATATAATTCTAGTTCAAAAACAAAAACAACGAACCATGCCTATAACAGAGCAACAAACTCACCCATTCACTGGATTTAAACACCAATCACCTACAATTTCCATTTTAAAATTTACTGTATTAAAGCTGCTATCTCTCAATATCATCTTAATGGCTCGCATGCAAGAACAAATATCCTATTCTACCATAATCTCATAACTTAACCAAATCTTGCTTCAATCATATACATGAAATTAAACTTTTAACATAGTTCCCATACCGTAGTTGAAGCCCAGAACGCCCTATCCATTCTGCCTCATCGGAGCCTCGCCGGAGCCTTGCCGGAGACTCGTCGGAGACTCGCCGGAGCTGCATCGGTGCCACCCGCTTGTAGCTGGAGTCACCAGTGGTCCCTTGGTGGTGTTCACGCTCCCCACCGCCACTCCATTTGGTCGGGATCTACCTCCAAACCCATCGGCATCTCCCTCTCCGATCTACTCCTTGCCGGCGCTTGAGGACGATCGGTGGGCACCGAAAGATCCGCCTCAACCCCAAGATCACACCGATGCCGACAGCCCCTTCCACCGCCGTCGGAGATCGCCGGAAAGAGGAGGAGATCGATCCGGTTGAAAAGAAGAGAAAAGAAACTCGCAGACGCTGCCGGAGGGAAAGGACGGCGAGGAAAGAAAGGCCGGTGGCCGAGGTGGTGGCAGCCGCACCGATCGCCGGCCAGAACGCCGTTGATCGGCGGCAGCGCCTCCCCTCCGCCTCTTCTTCTCTTCCCCGATCCCCACTCCCTTCTCCTCTTCTCTTTTCTTTTTTTATTTGTTTTTCTTCTCTTTCTTTAGTTTTTACCCAAACATTCAACTTTCTTTTCATTTTTATCCCAAATACTCTTTCCTTTTTCCTCTTTAAATTTCAACCACACATCTCTATTAAAATCTCATTATAGCACTTTTCTTTCTTCTTTTTATTTTCTAGATAAGTCTTAAATTATCAACTCAACTTTAATTAAAATATGAATTATTCTTATTATTTTATATTAATTTCCATAATATGTTGTAATTAATAATTATTAAATTAAAACCCGAATATCATACTAACTTATCTTGAAATCTTCATAATTGATCCTTGCAACTTAGTACCAAAACCAACTATAATCAAATTCGAATTTTTGGGGCGTTATAATTTAACTTTCAAATTTTTAACAATTTAGTGCCTCAATAAAAAACTTGTTTAATCAAACATTTTTATATAAAATTACAACATAGTGGTTATATCAATTTAAGCAAAGTGATGATGCTAAAAGAGATAAATTATACCTAAACATAGTAAATAAATAAATAAATAGAGTTTTTCCAATATTTTTTTTTTCCATTTACAGAATTTATATTCAAAATTTTATGTAGGGGAATAAGATCAAAAATTAATAAAAGAATATCCTTCGAGGATAACAGAAAATCAATAAGATCATACCTGCACTGATCGTTTCATTTGACAATATATTTTTTTTTTGAAAAATTGTACACTTATCTTAGCCTTTTAAATTTTAAAAGACCTGCATTTAAGCTCCTAAAATAATAAAAATAATTATTTAATTATCTAACTTTCAAATTTGTCATAATTTAATGCCTCAATAAGAAAATATTTAATCGAACTTTTTATATAATATTACAGCATAATATTTTATATCAATTTAAACAAAATTAAGAAGTTTTCGGGATATTTCTTTTGACCAAATAATTAAGCATATATATTCTTAACTAATAATTTTAAAGTTTAAATTAATTTAATATACTTATTCTTGTTATATATATTTCATCATAATTTTTATATAAATATCAAAAAAAGTTAAAAGCCTAATTCTCATGAACCATATTATTACTTTAAAAAGAAAAATAAAATAGATAACAATGGCTATAATAATATATGGACATGAAAAAATTGTCTAACCTAACCATGGTTATTTAGTCTGGTTAACACAAAATAAATATAAATTGTTGCAAGTCATAAATAATAATATGCCACATTTTATGAGTGGATATATGCTTCTATTATGCAAAACCCGACCCGAAATTTGCATATAAGGTTGGAAATCATCAATGTTTCCGATTCGGGTCGAGTTAAACCCATGATACCGACCCGAACGAGTAAAGAAACGCAGGTGAAAAAAAGGGGCCATGAGTTGAATTCCCCTCTCTGCTCATCTCTGTTTCTCTCTCTTTCTGTTTCTGTATTTCACATTCAAATCAATCCCTAACTAAGCCTAATTGAGCCGCCGACCTCCGCCAGTACTTTGTTTCAAAATCTTTCCTTGCTAGCTAGGTGGAACTATGTTGTAAAGTTAATGTGTGAACAAAAGAAATTGCTGAATTGGAGTATCTCATCGGGTTGAAGGGGTTGATCGGGCAGGGGCTCGAATATTACTTGGGTCGGTTCGGGCGAGGGGTTTAGAGAAATTTCGGGTTTCCTGATTATAGCAAATGGAAATTAGAGAAAAATAAGAAGTAAAAACACAAAGGGAAAAAGGAAAATGGAGCTATATATGTGTGTGTTTACGTTCTTCTGTTTCACCCATGTTCTGAGATTAGTCTCGTCATTCTTTGATTTTTCTCGTACCGTAAGCTAAATCCGGTATGTCTCGATCATCGATTCTATATCGTAAATCGCAAATTCTTGTAATTGATTTATGTATCTTCGATATCAGAATCAGTATTTGGCTCATATCTTGGATTTTGCTTTCGTGGTTTTAGATTCGGTTCAAATTGACGTAGTTGAATGTAAAAATTTTGTTTTCCTGAACTGGTTATATTTTCAATCTTTTGATTATTGATTTTAACTTTCTGGGTGTCGAGTTCATTGATTGCTATTTTTTTTATTCTGAAATTTGTTTTATTTTTCACAATTTCGATAGGGATTAAAGGAGCCCTCTTGTTTATTATTTTCTCTCGTTGTCGTTCAATGTAGAAATAATTTCCGTCGTTTTGAGATTCTTGTATATATTATCAGTGGATAATCTAATGCGAGCTGGGTGTTGAGAATGCATATTTTAGTTTATCGTTTGGTCAATTTACATTTTTATGTATTCAATTAGTGTTATATGAAGACTGACAGAATGACGATCAATGATTTTGGCAGTTGGCTTGAAAGTATCAACTTTATACATTAAAGATGACATCCATGATTGCTAAAGCCAATAGTAGTGGCTGTAGCAGTCAAGTTTTACCATTGGTGTCTGTCCAAGAAAAAGGAAGTAGAAACAAGAGAAAATTCCGAGCAGATCCACCTTTGGGTGATCCAAGTAAGATTATTTCTTCATCTCCGAATGAATGCTCTGGTTATGAATTCTCTGCTGAGAAATTTGAGGCTGCCCCAGCTCATGGACCTTCCAGTGTGTGTGACCTGTGCGGCGTTAACCAAGACCATTCTGATGGTTTGAAGCTTGACCTCGGATTATCTAGTGCAGTAGGTCCAGCTGACGTTGGAACAAGCCAGAGTGAAGAGGAATTAGAATCCGAGGAATCCTGGAATGCTGATTGGAGTAATCTTACGGAATCCCAGCTGGAAGAACTTGTATTAAGCAATTTGGATGCAATCTTCAAGAGTGCCATTAAAAAGATTGTTGCCTGTGGTTATACTGAAGAGGTTGCTACAAAGGCTGTTGTGAGATCTGGCCTTTGTTATGGGTCTAAAGACACTGTATCCAATATTGTGGATAATACTTTAGAATTTCTTAGGAATGGTCATGAAATTGATCCTTCAAGGGAGCACTGTTTTGAGGATTTACAACAGCTGGAGAAGTACATATTGGCAGAACTAGTATGTGTCCTCCTAGAAGTTAGGCCTTTCTTCAGCACTGGGGATGCCATGTGGTGCTTGCTGGTCTGTGACATGAATGTTTCTCATGCATGTGCAATGGACGGTGATGTGTTGAATGGTTTTTCCACTGAGGGGACTTCAAATGGGACTTCTGTTTCTTCCCAATCAGAGATGAAAACCAAAGCTAAATGTTCTGAGTTAAATCTTCCAAATCCTTGTAAATTGGAACCTTCTGCTTCTTGTTCTCATAGTTCTCAATCTGAGGCAACCAGCAACATGGCAGCAGTTCCTAATTTAACAAAACCCAAGAATTCTGGTGTTCTTAGCAGACTAGTCCCAGAGAAAGATGGATCAAATTCTACATTTGATCCTGCAGATAAGTCTTTCAGCATTGCTGGAACATCTCAATCACCTGTACTGGAAGAAAACTTTATAGTCAGTAGAAAGGTCCACTCTAATAGCAGCAAGAGAGAATTCATACTCCGACAAAAGTCACCTCATCTGGAGAAGGGATTCCGGACTTATGGCACCAAAGGTCCTAGAGCCGGGAAAGTGAGTGGTTTGGGTAGTTTAATCTTGGATAAGAAACTGAAATCTGTTTCAGATTCTACTGTTAATATAAAGAATGCTTCTTTAAGATTGAGCAAGGTAATGGGAGTTGATGTGCCTCCAGATAATGGGAGTCAGAATCTTTCAAGCAACAATGGGTCGTCTTCCTTAGCATCACTTAATTTAGACACCTCTGGTACAACTTCTTTGTCCAAGACAGATGTTTCACCTGCATTACCTGCCGTCAACAACTCTACTTCAACATCTGCAGTCAACATTCCCCCTTTAATGTCAGTCACTGATACTGAACTTTCACTCTCATTACCTGCCAAAAACAATTCTGCTTCAGTCCCAGTTAATTGTAATGCTGAGGCACTTAATAATAGTCATTCTGGGATACCGCTTGATAAGTCTCTGGTGCAGTGGGTTCCGAGGGACAAGAAGGATGAGATAATTATGAAGCTTGTTCCCAGGGCGCATGAATTGCAAAATCAGCTCCAAGAATGGACAGAGTGGGCAAACCAGAAAGTTATGCAAGCCGCTCGAAGGCTGAGCAAGGACAAGGCTGAACTCAAGTCTCTTAGGCAAGAGAAAGAAGAAGTTGAAAGGTTGAAAAAAGAAAAGCAAACTCTGGAGGAGAACACCATGAAGAAGCTCACGGAAATGGAAAATGCCTTGTGCAAGGCTAGTGGACAGGTGGAGAGAGCTAATTCTGCTGTCCGGAGGCTTGAGGTGGAAAATGCTGCACTGAGGCAAGAGATGGAAGCTGCTAAATTGCGTGCAGTGGAGTCAGCTGCAAGCTGTCAGGAAGTTACAAAGAGGGAGAAGAAGACACAGATGAAGTTTCAGTCATGGGAGAAGCAGAAAGCCCTTTTACAAGAAGAGCTTGCAACTGACAGACGCCAGGTTGCACAGCTACTACAGGATGTAGAACAGGCTAAACAACTACAAGGACAACTTGAGGTATGCATTTTCCCAGTCAATTCCAGTTTCCTTTATTCTATCTGGCTTTAGACGTTGCATGCAGTATATGTTTGAACAATTCTCTGCCATTGACGTGAGCCATTGGATTGGTAGAGTGGTGACTGTTTTTCTTCGTTGAGCTAGTTAATGGGAGCTGTAGCTTTGCTGTAAAATAAAATTATTTAGATATAGTATCTAACATCATCCCACTATCAGCACCTGTTAGGAGTTTATGAAATTGGATTAAAATTATTATTGCTTTCCATGTGCTATAAACAGAAGCGTACAACATTCTCCTTTCTGGGAACTATATAGCTATAGTAAGCGGATGCAAGTGGAGTTAATAATGCTGTATGCTCACGTAGGACAGTATGTGCATTTGCTAGTAAGAAGTGGCATATTTTGTTTCCAGCATTGGCATGTCATTGGTGCAGTGGGGATCAAATGCAAATAAGCTTATGCATTCTGGGATTATATTGCGCTATATGCCTTTGTTTCTTTTTTAACTCTTTTGTTCATTAAAGTATTTTATTTAGTTGTATTCCTCTCTTTAAGTCTTTTATCTGCGACTACATATGCTTTTCCAAATTTTTTAGGTGCTTATTGAAAAATGTAAAAAAGGTGAAAGAATAAGGCTCCTTAGCTCCAACTTTGCTTAGTCTTGAAATGCACTTTGTATTTAACTTATTCTGATTTGTTTACACTATTTCGTTTGCTTTGTCATCTTAAATACAAGAAGGGGCATTGTTATATATATTATATGATAGTGGGTGGAAGAGTTTCCTAATTTGTTTCAGGAATCTCTTTCTGCTGATGTTGCCTCTTTTTCTAGGTAATCAACTAATTCTGATTTGTTTACACTATTTCGTTTGCTTTGTCATCTTAAATGCAAGAAGGGGCATTATTATATATATTATATAATAGTGGGTGGAAGAGTTTCCTAATTTGCTTCAGGAATCTCTTTCTGCTGATGTTGCCTGTTTTTCTAGGTAATCGAATGATCTTGGTTGTCAAATACATGGTATAATTAAGCTTAAGTTGTGCAGTTTTGAAATGCGCTTCTTATACGAGGTTTAAGAGGTCACTCAGTCAAGCCTCCAATATATATGTTTTCAAATGATTACAATTTTACTAGTGCATTCTCATGAAAGCAGAAAATACATATATGTATGCATTATAGGCTAGATGGAAACAAGAAGAGAAGGTAAAGGAAGAACTACTTTTGCAGTCCAAGGCAATAAGAAAAGAAAGAGAACAGATTGATGCTGCAGCTAAAGCAAAGGAGAATATGATGAAAATGAAAGCAGAAAAGAATCTGCAAAAGTACAAAGAAGACATTCAGAAGCTTGAAAAAGAGATCTCTGAATTGAGGTTGAAGACTGACTCATCAAAAATTGCTGCCCTACGAAGGGGCATCAGTGAAAGCTATTCTAGTAGGCTTACTGATGCTAAACATAATACTGCTCAAAAGGAGTTGTCATCGCTTTATTTGTCGAAAATAGTTGCAGATTTCCATGAATTCTCTGAGACAGGAGGTGTTAAACGGGAAAGAGAATGCGTGATGTGTCTCTCCGAAGAAAAGTCAGTGGTTTTCCTCCCATGTGCACATGAGGTAGTTTGCACAACATGTAATGAACTCCATGAGAAACAAGGAATGAAGGAATGCCCGTCTTGTAGGAGTCCTATCCAGCGGCGAATTCCTGTACGTTTTGCTAACTCTTAATTTAGTAATAGAGTTGAATGCTCTAAATAATGGCTCTGGGATGGAACGTATTTTGAGCTGAATAATGTATTTGATTTTTTATCTCATCGAGAGTTGAAGACGACTATGCCGGTTGCTTACAGTGAAACATGAATGCTATATATTGGGTGCTATTTTGATCTTTTCTGGTTCTTTTCCACCGTTTATCTTTTTCAGGATTCAAAGTCTGTTTGTTTGCGAGTGTTTATTAGCTCTAAAATTGAATTTTTATGACAATTCATGAGGCTCATAATCAACATAAATGAGGAGATTGAACTGGAAAGAGTGATATCCGTGGAAAGTCCAAGCCTCGGTAGCAGAATTTATGTGGATTCAAAGCATATTACCATTCATTAAAGAATATTGGCCCCATTATGTTCTATCTTCTAATTATTTCATTGATTTTAAATTATAAATTTTAATTACGGATAAATTTGAATGTTTTGCATGAGCATCTATAAATGTTAACAAAATGTTTGGTTAATTTGTACAATATAATTATTGTTTAAACTTGTATTAACAAATAAATAATTTCATTTAATTGAAAACAAAATAAAAAATACACATTAATGTTTTTTTTTTACCTGTTTTCTCATAGATTAATTTCATATTTTATGCGGGTGATCTACATTTTTTTTAGAGTTTAAAGTCGATATAACATAATCGTACACCAATTTGTAATTTTGATTTCTTTTTCTCATTGATATGTAACTTTATAATTTAAACTTCTTGAAACAAATAATTCTTAATATAAAGAAATTATCTTTATTTTTATACATAAAATAATTTTATTACTCGAGTTCTATATGACAAAAACAATAATATGATAATAATATATTTACTTATTTTTTAGTTTGGTTATTAAAAATGTTTTTTTTTTCTTTTTACTCTTTCATGGACAAATTATGTGTGCAGTACAATAATAGTTTAAATTTGCAAATTTAATAGGATCGACTTATCAAAACAAACTTTATTTTTGATATAAAATTTACAAAATTATTTTAATTTCTTTTTCTTCTTCACTACTACTACTGCTACTACAAAACTAACGCCTTCTTCTTATCATTTCAAATCACCTCGAAACTAGTTAGGCATAGAATAAAGAATCAAGAACAAATAATCATCAGCAAATTACAGTGGAAATATTCCACAAGCATTCCCCAACTGTATAAAACAGTCTGAAAATGAGAATGTGAAGTAAGATTTTCAAGTAAACTTTATAATCTTGATTCTCATTATTTATATAGACGGCGGTCAGCCAAGAAATGAGTGTGAAGTCTATCATTATTTATACAGACGCGGGCGCAGGTGAAGGAACTGGATTGATGAAAGCTATAGATCCAGGAAATAAGGTTCCTGCTCTGATACCATGCAAACTTTAATGGTAGAATGGAATAATTCTTCCTGATTTGTATTGAACGTATTTATAGCTGTACAATGGAGCTAAAAAAGGAAATAATCAAAGAAAATAAATTACAGGAAAAAACAACTGTACAATCAAAACTATTTAGGAAAGAAAATAATCTTGATACACAAATCTAATCCCGTGAATCTTGTAACAGCTACTGCATGCATAATTTGAGAGACATTGCTTTTATAATAATATTCATTATATAGAAAGTTTTTGAAAAAGAAAATGATATCAATGCATACAGATGAAGAAGAAGAGGCGTAGAGCAGCAAGAAGAAATGGGTTTTGGGCAAAGAATGGTTGATAGCGAGAGCAACGGAGTTCAGCTGAGTATACCGTAGCTGCCAATATAAGCTCAATCGCAAGAAACCTACGTACATTTCTTTCATAAAATCCCATTCCTGTTTCCTCCATTCTTCTTTACTCAACTTCTTCTTCTTCTTCTTCTTCTTGACTTTCTTGGCTTCTCCACTCTCCTGGTAAAGATTGAGCGGCATTTTCTTGCCGCCAGAGAGAGCGAAGGAAAAAGAGGAGGCTCGCCGGGAATCGTAACCCTAGTGCAGGGCCATTGCACCCCTTGAAGCCAAGAAGAAGATGAAGAAAAGAGAGAAACTGGTTAAAGACTGGCAGAGAAACGGAATAACGAAGTTTAACTGACTAAAGCACGTCAATATGATAGTAATTATAATGATCAGATTTTGGCAAATTGGTTCAAAATCGGATTATAATGGGCCCAGCTTTGAAGTGTAGAGTGAAGTCTGAGCCCAACTTGACTAGTATAGGAGTTTGATAATTATTATAATCCTTGTGGTTTGTATAATGTATAGTTTTCAGTTTGCTAGTTACAATCGAATTGTGAAACGTTTCTTTGATTTCACGTCAATATAGTAAGTAGATCAGATTGTAACTTAAGAGAGATTTTAATATTTAATAGCTATTTCAATGTGCAGGTAACATAATATAATCATTGTTTCAAATTAATAATAATGATAATATAATAATGTCAGTTAAGTTAGAGATTGTTGGATATTAATTTTTTAAGTGAGCTTACTTATTTAGTTAATTATATTATGAAGTATCAAATAATAGAGCAATTTAAGTAAAATAATTTTGATTCTGAAAGCATCAAATTGGATGTGGTAAGTCCAATATAGATTCAATTAGGGTAGATATATATTGAAAACTTAACTAAATCTAGTATATAAAAAATATTATAGAGTTATATATTGTTCGTTAATTATCAATATGGTTAATTAAACAAGATTATGACTTGTAAATATATTTGGATTGGCCCTTCTATGATTTCACATTATAGTTAATTAAATTTTTTTTTGTTGACTTATGGCAAGTAATGATTAGATTTTAAATAGAACGACAACTAGAAAAAGTGAAAAAGAAAAAGAAAAAGCCAATATATATTTTACTGAATAGAAAAACAGAAAATAGAGAAAAATAATTCACAAGCATAGGCTCTAGCATGCAGGTTGCAGCCAATGATGAGTTCGTGGGAAAGACTGTTGATTTCTTATTTCTTATTAAAAATCATGCAAAAGAAAGTGAAAACAAGGGTATATGAAGCATGCAGGTAAAACCTCTGCAGCAAATCTACTTACAATAGTTGATTCAGATAAAAACAGATCTATAAGATTCATCATTAATACAAAAACACCCTTAGCAATAGTAGAACAATACATCCAATAGATATAACAGCTATCGACAAATTCAAGTCGATTTTTTTTTTTTTATGAAGGTATAGTTTCCATGCTTAACCCAAGCTGGTGAGTCTCCTGTACAGCCTAATTGTTTCTTTGACTAAGAATCCTCAAAATTGCAAGGAACAAGTTGAGAATGTCCAGGTAGAGAGCAGCGGAGGCCAAAATATACTCATCATAAGTGAAGCGCTTAATCAGGTTGTCGGTGTCATAAATGATGTACCCACTGAAGACCAGAGCACTAATGCCACCGTAGATGGCAGTAGATGTTGAGCCAAGAGGGAAGAACATCTGCAAAATACAAACAAGGATAGAAAAATCATAAAAGTGTCCTATATTCACCATTTTATATTAACCAACTAGGTATGTTTGTTCTTGGATGGCGTCTATGGACAAAGTCATAAAGATCGATGCTCACCTGGATAAAACTTGTTAGGATGAGAATGAAGAGGCTGGTGAATAAAATTGGTCCCAAAAAGCTAAAGTCTTTGCCTTTCTTTGCGGCCCAGAAAGTGTATGCAGTTAGAGAGCAAACCACAGCCGAGGTGAGAATTAGCGCTTCAAGCACAATTTTCCCTGAAAACATTAGAAGCCTAAGAATATCAAAACTATAGTTTGAAAAGCTGTGTACTATCTCAGGTATGTCAAAATTCAACCTAAAGCAGAAATTCTAAACAAGGGATTGGATAAAAATACTGACCATCTGTATTAGCACAGCTTACTCCCACCAAAAGGCTTAGCGAGACGGTGAAGAGACCAAGAACAATCAGGTTCACAGGATGCTTCTGGTGATAAACATGTAATGGCCATAGAACTGCAATGTTTCGAGTTAGTTGTTTGCGTAAAACATAATCATCCAATAAAGACCAAGTAAGCACCATTGATCCACTCTTAACTTTTGTACCAAAAAAGAGATATCAATCCCAAAAATCAAGCTGTGTGAATAAAAAACAAGGAAGTTCAAGTTCCAGTTTTTACCTAATTATCCTCTTACTAACATCATAGATATCCTCACCAATACATCGATATACTTCATTAATTAAACCATCAGAGCATATTCAATTAAATTGCAAACCAATAATTCCAAAAAGATCAAAGAAAACCAAATTAATTAGGACAAGATCGAGTAATAAACAGAATAAAATCAACCTAAAGATAAAGAAAACATATAGATGTAAGATCTGGATTATCATACGTATAAAGGGAACGATGCAGAGGAGCAAAAGGAGGCCAGGGCTGTCGCCGAGGAGATTGTTGATCGGAGTGTAAAGGACGGTGGTAGCAGATACAACGGTGGTGAGAACCAATTGAACAGCCAGAATGCCATAAACTTTGCGGATCAAGCCCCAACGAAGTTGATTCTCACCAAGACCCAAACCAGGGTACAAAGCCTCTCCATTTCCGGCCTCAAGATCAACCTCCTTCTCCTTCGTACTGACGCTCGTGAATCCGTACATCTTTCCCCTATCTCTCTAAGAAAACACAAAATGAATGAAAGATCGTATTTTTACCTAGAAAATATAGGACACAGGCGAAGACTTCAATTATAGTCTTCGAAATTGACGCTTAATGTCACAGGATTGTGAGATCAACAACGTGACAAACAAATAAACTTTCTTTTTAACTTATGTGGGGCCCACAAGTAATGTTAGGTCAGAGCATCTGACGGCTATTGTTTTCTAAATCAGACTATAACAGGTGACGCTATATATATATATATTTTCCTCAAATTGACCGGCCGATATTCATGGTAATTTTCCCATTTCTAAATTGGAGTCATTCTCTTGTATGGGTTCTTGATAAGCGCGGTCTGAGAGATCCCAACAGCTCAAAATCTCTACTTTATCTTCTTTCGCAGATACATTGAAGCTGAATGAAAGTGGGAAATGTTTAAAGATGAGGGCTTTCGAATTCTTTGATTCAGCTTGTTCCTGTAAGTTCGATTTCTTGTTTGTATTATTCTCTGTGTAATCAGTGGTTGGCTTCATCGTTCATCTATTTTATTTTCAATTCACGAACATAGAAGAAGGAAACTGTTGTTGAGGATTAGCAAAATTGGCATTGTTTGCCATGGGTAGAGCTCAATCCCATATTGTGATTTTCATTCGGCAAAACCTTAATAACCAGATCCGAAAATTTAGTGGAGTTACCAGAGAACTTGAATTTAATGGCGAAGGAGTTCAGCCAAATGAAAATGAGGAACTAGCTCACAGTGTAGAGCAACAGCTCACTGATACAGCAAGAGAAGTTGCTAAAATCATCCGAACAAAGCCCAAATGGGAGGAAACTATTTTGTCAGATTTTCCTGCTTTCATTTTCACTGAGCCCCGATTCTTTGATGAATTCATGAAGCAACAAGATAATGCTCTTCTTTCATTACAATTCTTTAAATGGCTTCGCTCTCATTCCAACTTCATACCTGACCCAGATTCCTGCAATATGCTCTTTAATTCTCTTTTGGAGGCTAAGGCTGGCAGTGCAGCAAAACATTTCCTTGAAGTTTCAAATTTTAGTCCTGAACTGGATGCTTTAGAGCGTTATGTTTGTTGTCTTTCTGAGTCTGGGTTGGTTGAGGATGCCCTTGAGGTATTTTCTGTGTTTAAAGCGGTTGGACTATGCCCTTCCATAGAGATTTGGAATGCAGCTTTATTGGGCTGTATTAAGGTTGAAAGAACTGATCTTGTTTGGAAATTGTATTATGATATGATGGACTTGGGTGCTGTGAAAAAAATTAATATCAAAACTGTTGAGTATCTTATTCGAGCTTTTTGTATTGATGATCAAGTTCAGGAGGGTTACGAACTTCTTCGACAGGTATTGGAAAATGGTTTGGTTCCTAGACAAGGTGCTTTCAATGCATTGATATCTGAGTTTTCGAAGCAGAGGAATTATGATAAAGTCTCTGAGCTTCTTCACTTAATGATTGCTATAAATCGTGCTCCTGATATTTACACGTACCACGAAATCATCAATGGACTTTGGAAGAATAACATGTCAAATGAGGCCTTAAGGATTTTCAAAGATCTTAAGGATAGAGGCTATGCCCCAGATACGGTCACGTACACTACAATGATTTGTGGTCTTTGTCGGATGGGTCAGGTTGATGATGCTAGGAATCTTTGGTCTGAGATGATAGATAGGGGTGTTCATCCGGATGAATACACTTACAATACACTTATTGATGGGCTTTACAAGAATGGGGAGCTGGAAGAGGCTAGTATTATGTACGATGAGATGCGTGGCAAGGGTTTTGGGGGATCGAAGGTATCTTTCAATATAGTGATTTCAAATTTGTGCTCACACGAAAGAATAGGTGAGGCTTTTGACTTGTTTCAAGAAACGCTGCAAAAGGGAATTGTTCCTGATTTATTCTCATTTGAATCGTTGATTAGAGGCTTTTGCAGAGAAGGGAAGATAGAAGAGAGTAAAATCATACTCAATGAGCTTTTGGCATATGGTTTACAGCCAACGGCTTATTGTTATATTCCCATTATTCGGGAGCTAAATAAAGTAGGAGAAATAAATGAAGCGAAACAACTTTGGTATGATATGCACTACAAGGGTCTGATACCTTTGGCCTGTTATTACGATAATTTTATCTGTGTATTGTGTGAACAAGGTGATCTTACAGAGGGGATTGAATGGTTAGTTTTCATGCTAAAGAATAAACGCACACCAAAGAGGAAAACTGTGGAGACATTAGTTCAGTGTCTTCAATCTGAAAAGTCAGATGCATCTTTATTTGTCTTTACATCTCTAGTAGGTCATTTTCTCAAAATAGGCTATGCTCTTCTCTCGTGAGTAAACTTTGCAGAGGAATTCCCATCCCTCTGGAAAATGTTGTTGTATCTCTTCTCCAAGGAAATGATATACAATTTTTTGCCTTCCAATTGATTGTTTCTTGAAATTTCTAAGGAGAAAGCAACATGTGGCTGTAACCAGCCACTTATGTCCCATTCATGAAATCTTCAATACATGATTTTGACATAGAACTAGAACTTGTCCCTGTTGGCTGTTGTGACTCATAAATCTGTGCTCATTTGAAATGGATTGATAGCAGTTTTTTTCCAGGCAACAGCAGTACAGTGTTTGTCTTTGTGGCTCTGAGATTTGTATTTTGGATCTCCCGGACATTTGCTTCACTGTCATATTCTTTTAAGTAATCTTTCCAAATTCCAATGCAATAAGGCAAGTAAGAGAAGTTAAAGCCACTGATAATTTGATTCAGCCCCTCAATTCAGAAGAGAGTATGGCATATTACCTTGCAATTGAGCTGTTTTTTGGTCGAAAATAAATTGCTTCTAATATTAATTGATCAACTTGATCCCTATTGAATGGTTGAAACTTGCACGTTTACCTCTGCAGTGGTTGATATATATGGAACAAAAATATTTGTAATTGCAGGTCTTTGTCCATGTAAACTGATGAGAGAGTAGCCAAGATTTCTTTTATTTTTTCTGGTGAAGGAAAAGATTTCTCTTTTATACTGGCAATTGACAAATAATAATAATAATAATAGTAATAATAATAATAATAATAATAATAATAATAATAATAATAATAATAATAATAATAGTAGATATAGTGATCATTTTTCCGAAATTGGTTCTTCTATTATTACTATCAAGTAATTATAGATAAAAATTATAAATTTATAATGGAAAGTTGCTAAGAAAAGGAAAAGAATCATTTCAACATCAAGTAATAACTTGTAAAAGATTGGACATGAGATTTTCTTTTCGACTAGGAAAAAAAAAGTTCTTTTCGATTCAAATAAAAACTAAATACTTGAAAATCTAAAAGGAATTAGAATACAGCTAACAGGGGCCATATTTTCCGATGTGCTATTAAGGGGACAAAGGTCAACCCTTTAATCTCAAGGCAACAGACGGACAAAGTACAAGCATCAATCATCAGTTAATTTGCAATTCGTTTAAGCGGAAATTGAAGTGGCTCTATACAAGAATCCGCCTGCTCCATAAATTCCATCAGATAATCAGATTGTTCACTGACCCACAACCCACAGATTGCTTTCCTCTTTCATTTCCCCAGTTCTGCTTTCTATATTTGATAACCCACCAATAAAAAAGAATAAAGAAATCATCTTCATCGATTCCTCGTATCAAAACCTGCAGTTTCCCCCTTCTCATTGTGTTATCTCTCGCCTTTCCATCCATTAATGGGTTTCCATCCCACTTCAAGTCTCTTCGCTAATATCAGGGGGTAATTGATTTTTTCTTTTCTTTATTTTTTTCTTAGAACCCTAATTTAGCTTTGAATTTTAAGTTACTTTAATTTAGATTATTTGCTTTAGTATTTTTGTTGGATTTGTTTGATATTCGTTTTTGCTTTATCTTGATATCTCTCAGTTCTGTTATTTAATCAGGTTATTTTTAGTTCTAGTGCTAGATTTCTGGGTTCAATTGCCGATTGGATGAATGTTTTGCTTCTTCTTAATATATCCTTTTCATGCAATCATTAAGAATTTCAGATAGAGTTTATTACTCTCTGAACTGATTACTGCATATTTGCTTCTCTTTTGTAATTACCTATCTGATAAAATTTTCATTGCTTATTACCCTATTTTTAGCTGCATTATAAGTTGCATACTGCACATAAATTATCAATTGCTTTTTTATTATTTATTTTTTTCATTTCAGCCCTACTGCTAAAAGGGATTTGATTCCTTCTCTTTGTTCATTAGATTTTCTTTTTTCAAATTGAAATACCAATCTGATGCAGGGAAATAGAGCACTTTTACTTTTGTGTGCACTATATTTCTTCTTCAATAGCGTTCTCCCTTTACTTGCAGTGCAGATGCTAATCCCAATAGCGATGAATGTGGGAGTGCCATGATTGTAAAAGCATATCCATTAGGTATGATTCGAGTTGACAATGGGGTTAATGGTATGGATGAAGGGGATTCGACATTGGAACCATGTATGGGATTAGAGTTTGATTCAGCTGATGATGCGCGGAAATTTTATGGTTTATATGCAATGAGAATAGGATTCAGAATTAGGACTGGCCAACTCTATCGATCACGAAGTAATGGTTCAGTTTCTTCAAGAAGATTTGTGTGCTCAAAGGAGGGTTTTCAGCTTAATTCAAGAACAGGATGTCCAGCATTCATAAGGGTGCAAAGACGTGATTCTGGAAAATGGGTGATCGATCAAATCCAAAAAGAACACAATCATGAACTTGGACTTGAGGATGAACCTCGTCCTCCAGTTTCCCAGCAGAGGCCCCGTACTGCTAAAAAACCAGCAGCTGAAGTATCTCAAAGGCCAAAATTTAAGCTGCTTGAGAATTTTGACAATGGGTGTCCATGCCCATCCCCATCTGGTGTCATTAATGTTAAACGTATCAGAAGGGAGGCAGATGAAGGGCCGGTTAGAACTGAACCACATGCGGGTCTAATATTCACTTCAGCTGATGAAGCTTACAGCTTTTACCAAATGTATGCAGAGACTGCCGGATTTAGAATCCAGATTGGTCAGTTATTTCGTTCAAAGAATGATGGGTCTATTACATCTAGGCGATTTGTGTGCTCCAAGGAAGGTTTTCAGCATCCTTCAAGAGTAGGCTGTGGGGCATTTATGAGAATCAAGAGACAAGAATCTGGAACATGGATAGTGGATCGTCTTCAAAAAGACCATAATCATGCTCTTGAGCCACAAACAGGAACATACAAGAAAACTTGCAATGGCTCAAAAAAATATGCAGGTGACGTAAATCTTGGATTGGATGCTTTAGATCTGGCTAAAATAAATTGTGGTGATGCTGTCAGAACTCGAGAAAATGAAATTGGGAGTGATTGGTACCGTTTGCTTCTTGATTATTTCCAAACTAGGCAAGCAGAAGATACTGGATTCTTCTATTCTGTGGAGCTTGATCATGCTTGTTGCATGAGTGTGTTCTGGGCTGATGGCAGGTCTAGATTCTCATGCAGTCAATTTGGTGATGTTGTTGTCTTTGATACTTCATATAGGAAGGGTAATTATGTAGTGCCATTTGCAACATTTGCAGGAATTAACCACCACAAACAGCCAGTGCTTCTTGCTTGTGCATTAATTGCCAATATTTCAGAGGAGTCTTTAACTTGGTTATTTCAGACATGGCTAAGGGCAACGTCTGGATGTCGACCAAAGTCAATTATAGCCGATCAAGATGTGGCCATCCAACAAGCAATTGCTAAAGTCTTCCCTGGGTCTCATCATCGCTTTTCAATGTGGCAAATTAGGGCAAAGGAACAGGAGATTTTAAGGTCATTGGGTGACGAATTCAAATATGAATATGAGAAGTGCATATATCATTGCCAAACATCTGTTGATTTTAATACCATGTGGAGTGCCCTTACTAACAAATATGGGCTGAAGGAGAATACATGGCTTAAAGAAATGTATGCAAATCGAGAAAGCTGGGTGCCACTGTATCTACGGGGGAAATTTTGTGCTGGAATCCCAGTAAATGAGAGTTTGGAATCATTCTTTGGTACATTCTTGAATGCTCAAACGCCACTTGCTGAGTTTCTTTCACGATATGAGCAAGGTCTTATGCAACGTCGTGAAGAGGAAAGAAAAGAGGATTTTAACTGTTATAACTTGCAGGTTTTTTTGCAGAGTAAAGAACCTGTTGAAGAACAATGCCGGAAGCTTTATACACTTACTGTGTTTAAAATATTTCAAACAGAACTACTACAAAGCTACAACTATGTACCATTAAAAACTTACGAGGAAGGCACCATCACCAGATACTCTGTGCGGAGGTGTGGGAATGAGATAGATAAACATGCTGTTACAATGTGCACATCCAATCTCAGTGTGTGCTGTAGCTGTCAAATGTTTGAATTTGAAGGTATTCTGTGTAGACATGTTTTGAGACTCTTCAACCTGTTGGACATAAGGGAAATTCCTTCTCGCTACATCTTACATCGTTGGACAAGAAATGCTGAATATGGAACTGTTCGTGATCTTGAATGCGGTGTCAGTCCTCAAGAACTAAAGTCCTTAATCACATGGAGTTTGAGAGAAACAGCCTGTAAATATATAGAAGCTGGGACAACATCTCTCGAAAAATATAAACTTGCCTATGAGACTATGCGAGAAGGTGGAAGAACCCTTCGCTGGCAACGGTAGGCACTGGAGGACAGGTGAGATGCATAGGGCTAAGTTTTGTAGGTTAAGCTTGTTTTGTGGATAGTATATAATTCCCTCCCCACCCCCTCCCCTTTTTTTATAAAAAAATTGGTATTGTTGAAAACCGACAACTTGCAATGGTTAACGATATAATTCCATCTCTGTAATGATTTAGAGTTCTGGTTATTGTAGTTGTGCACTCACATTTCTCTTGATTATTTGACCCTGTGCTTGGATTGGATGGACAGATATGTAATGCTAATTGAGTTTGTAGTTTTTTCAACAGCCAACTTATTAAAACATTCCTGTTCCAATATGAATTCATGGTTTTGATCTTTGTATGTGAATGTAAAATTATCCACTTCTATCTGAAAAAATAAATGAAAAAGGAAACCGAATCTTCTTCAGCTTTGATTCATCTATCAGATGGCCAAGTTCATAGCTTCTTACACTAGGATATTATTCTGATGTGTTTGGTAACTATACACAAATGGCTTTTTCTTGCTAAATATTAGCTATAAAGGAGAGCCACATGTAAGAGCTCATTCCAGGTATCAGGAACTCCAGGGAGGCACCAATGGCTACAATCGATGGCACGGTGGCCTCCATAGCCATAAGCTGAGGGGTGTCCATCTTTTCTGAACTCTGAAAGTCTTGTGATGTCAAGCAGATAAACGGGGGCTGAAATGGCTCCCAAAATTTTTTCTGCAACTGCTTCTGCTGGATGAGTTCCTCCTGGATAATTTGGACTGAACACTGGCTCTGTTTCTCCTTTACAAGTCTTTCCTGATGAGTCACCCCATTCTGTTGAACTATTGTCAAAGAAAAAGAAAATTAAAAACATTAGAGAAAACCCATTATTTTTTCTCAATTATAAAACAAAAATCTGTTATACTTGATATGAACTCACTTTCCATGATCTGCGGAAACACCCAGGAAGAAGACCTTAGTTTTAGAAAAATCAATATTGGACTGAATCCATTTAGCCCAAGTAACAAGTGCCTTCTCATAGGCCACCAATCGGTCCATATCTTTATAGAATGTTTCTCCTTCTTGAATCAAATCCCATCTACAAAATTAATTATTAATTAATTTTTTCATATTTTGATGTTATATTAAAAATTGGTATTTGAAATTTGAAAAAAAATAAAATATTACGGTTGCTTTCGTCCTGTATGAAGCCACCAATGCCATGAGTCAAAGATCAATGTATCAGCTCCTTTCCATAAATCTCCACTGCTAATAGAATCAAGTTTTAGAACTCTTTTTTCATTCTCAACAACTATGTCTACTAGAAATGCATTCCTGGAGAACTTCACTGAAACGTCATAGTCCTGAAAATTGTGATCAAACAACCATTAAATCACTAATAATAGTAATAAGGGGTAAATTTTGTTTTTTCCAATCCAACTTTTGAACTGATTAGAAAATGATAAGATAATTTTTGGCTTTAAACTTATTGAAATATACATGTTGTTACCTTAAAATGTGGCATATGTCATTATGTGATTGGTTGTTTAAGGAAAAAAAAAAAGTCAAGACGATTATCCAAGCATTTCGAAATTTCGAGGATAAAAAAAATAGTTTATACAATTTTCTAACCATTTTGAAAAGTTTGATGTGTAACTGATGTTTAATAATAATAATAATATTAATATTACCAGGAATCTGACTATGGAGAGGCCTCCAATCCTCTCCAAACTGTACTTGGCTTCAGGTACTGCTGTATGAAGCATGCAATTTAATGATTGCCATTGATTCAAACTTAGAGAGTCCCCTACAAAGATTACACTCTTTCCCCTCATTTTTGTCAAGAAATTTCTTCCATCAAATCTGCATTTCAAGAATACAAATAAAAATACATTGATTTCTTAATTGTTTCAAAATTAAAACACAAGAAACAGTGAGAGAGAGAGACTACTTAGTGCACATACAGAATGTGAATCAACTACTAGTTTTAATAAAATAGCAAAATTCATAAAGACGATATATTTTCTGAAAATGGGTATTTCTTAGTTATGCAATAAATCAAATCCATTTAAAAAGAATAGCAAAAAGATTCTACCTTGGTAATCTGCAAGAACTGGGCTCCCATCTGTAACTAAGATAGAACTTGTCTGGTCTGCCATTCTTTACACAGTCAAATTCTTGCAAGATAAAATGGCAATCTGCTGCACTATAAAGAGGGTAAGAAGGATCATAAACCCACTTTCCTTCATAAAAATCACACCCATCAATTTGGATTCCATGATTTTCATGCATAAAACTAAGTAAAACCAGTAGAGCAGCAATGCCAATTCTTGCCATTGCACCCATTAGTCTAAAAGACAAGCTTTGCAAGTGTACAACACAGAAAAAACCGTGTATGCATATAGATGAAAAAAATAAAATCTTTTCAGGGATGGAAAACTGCTAAATCCAGGTTATATTAGATTTTTCTTCCTTCTATACAAATCTGTAATTGGTAGTTTTGTTCACATATAAAGAGTGCCTTAAACACGTCATTAATTACGAGTTTAGCTTTGTAATAATTGGATTATTTGCACCTATCGTGTAAGATATAGCATTATGAACTGTGATCAATAAATTTGAGGTTTATATATAGCCAATTAGAATGTTTACCGATTTCTTAAACATTTGTTTTAGAGTTTAATTAGGGTTCGTGGGTCCAACTTTTCTCAAGGTGGTGACATGAACCCTTAGGTCCAACAAACAAGAACAATCCTGAACCGGCAAGCAACATATTGTTCTTGGCCTAGTTAGTACCCGGATGCGAATCGAACAAGAAACAAAAATAATATATTTATCTCATCTAATATTATCTAGAATAATGTACTGCCAAAAATATATATATTTATGGGCTTGTAGGTCCAGATTTAGATATCGTTAATCTTGTGCTTCTATTTTTTTTTTTTTCAATTTATGAAATCTGTATAAACCAAATTAATAATATATTGACATACAAAATTACTAACTATTTTTTTTTTTTAAATTTTCAACTCTTTATCCTATATGAATTTAACCTGTTAATATAATTTATAAATTTATTCATAAATTCGATATGTATATATTTCAAAAGTGGATAAAGGACTACTTTTTTTTATAAATAGAGTATTTGAAAAAAAAATTAACATTTTGGTGTATTTTGAAAAATAATTGAAAAAAGTGGAGTATTTTAATTCATTTGCGCAGCTGCGGAATCTGCAGTAGACACACATATCAAGGTCAAGGCTGAGGGCTAATAAGAAGTCGCTCCATTTCTGCAGAAGACCACTACGAAAATGGGTTCAGATTTTAAAACATTTTATATTTATTAGCTTGAATTTATGTCTCAAATGGAGCATTGTGACTTAATAGTAAAAGTGCATACATTATGTTCTATGACATTGTAAAATTACAGTATTTTCTAACCAGCTCTCTGCCTCCATCTCGATATCTGTTTTCGCAGCAAATTCCGCAGCTAAAGGTTACATAAATAAATTAAAACATTTTATTTTTGTAATTATTTTTTAAAACCCATCAAAATACTAAATACTTTTATCAAATACACTATTTATATATAAAGAAAGTCCCTAGAATAAAAAGACTGTATCAATATAATTGTGAATTGTTGCCAACAATTGAATACACAAGACTTAAATGCCAATACCCAATTGCATTAGTCTCCTCATACACAATTCTGGGTCTTGGCCTTTTGTTCCCAATGATGTTGCTTTCACTAGATGGGCTTTTTCAACTCATTGAGCTCATGGGCTCAAGTTTGGGCCCATATAAAATCTTTAGTTTCATAGAGTTGTTTTGCTATATGAATAAGATAATTCAATAAATAAAATAAAAAAAGAGAAACAAATAAACGTAAAAAATAGCCTAATATTAAAAGTAAGATTGGTCACGGAAAATTCTTTTCTAAGTTCAATTCATAAATTTTTCATAAACCAACACACAAAATTAATAATCACTTATTCACTAGTTTTTTTAACATAATTATTTTCCGTGTCATTTTTTTTTATTAGTTTAATTCATAAATCTATTTATAAAATCGGAATATCTTTGCCTATTGCTTAAAAAAGATGTAAAATATTTTTGCAAATAAACAAAATAATTGTATTCAAGATTAGAATTTTATTTTTAGTTTAAGAAGATCTAATTCCATTAATTTAAAGTTTAAACTACCATTCAATTGAGATTTTTTCATTACTAGCATTGGATTACTTGTTGGAGAAACCATTAATTTGGGTGTTGTTAGTTCCCAAATAGTAAAAATATTTTCCCAAACAAATATTTTATTTAGGTTCCTAGATAGTAATTCTAAAAAAAATTCCAAAATATTATCCGAAAAAGAAATTAATACATACATATATATATATATATCATAAATCATAAAAATCACATTTCAGTGGATAATCAAGCTTGGCTGCTACTGCCCCCTTGTATTTGTCATAGCTTACAGAATAAACACAAGGAAGAGAGAAAGAAGTGATACAAAGTCTCCATCTCTGGCACTTAATACAGTTGTCTTTAGATGCTAAACTGAGGTGCATTCTAATAAAGTGTGGATCAGAGATAAGAGTACACCAAGATTTGCATACAGACTTGAAGCGGCAAAGAGAATTTACAGGTAGCCTTAAGAGAATGTTGATAATAACATCCTGAACACCTTCATCCATCACCATTAATTTTTGTGGAAGCCAAATAGAGTTAAGACAGACTTTTGCTTAAGAGGAAATATATCGTAGTTGGTCTATGCATATTTATAAACAAGAAGTTCAATTATTGGCAAGATATACCTATCCTTGGCAGCATATGCATAATGGAAAATTCACTATAATATTAGGTAACTATGAAGTAATCGCAGTCCTTGGCATGGCAGAAACTTCAAGGCATGCATTGATGGCTCCAAGCCGACCTCTCTGTCTTTATCTAATCAGGCTAATAGCTCTACCCAGAGATTCATTTTATATTATTAATGATAACACAAAAAAAAATAAATCCTGACAGCCCAGGATCTCTAAAAGAAACCCAAGAAAAAAGCCTATTAAACTCCCATCGGTTAAAAAGAAAAATACGATAATCGAGGCTGTCTGATCGGACTTGACATATCACTAATAGATCTAAAATATTTGATACATGCCACTGTCCAATATCCGTTGTCTAAAGGAATAGGCTATACCTGCTGCAGAGTAGGATACTATTGCGCACACTGCTCTAAACTCTTTCGGAACTATAAATAACAAATTTCCCTTCTAAGAAGGCCGACCAGCTCTTTCCCTCTCTACTGGTAAATTACTTTCTTTTTTTAAATTCTTTCTCTATCCTGATAACTAACTTGGCTGTCAAATTACTGAAACTTGGGACCACCAGACCAAGTGTCTTTTGCCGGTTTCGCACCTGAAGACCCGATCGAGATCAGCCCATTATTTCCCAGCCTCTCTTCTTGCCTACTACCAAATAGAGATACTTCATCTCTATAAAAATTTGTGATTTATCAATTAACATCCCTTAGAGACATTATTAAATTCTCAAAGATTTTTAAATTATCCTGATATACCTCCGAAGATAGGTAGATTATACGGAATTAAGCCACCAAACTTGTTACCATTTGGTTGCTGATACACAAGACAAGTAATATGCACAACATTTCTTCCAGCGTGAAATATAAAACATTAGACTGCTTGTTCTACCAAATCAGTAATGCATAAAAGAGAAAATAAAGAAGTTGCAATGATAATTAATTCTGTTTTCAACAATAATAAACTTGAAATAATACCTAATCAAATTTACAGTTGCCTAACAGTGGTATGGTACGGCGCACGCTCGTATATTAATACTATACCTGTCGCTAACCGAATAATTTAAATATGCATACAACACAAGTATATATGCATTGAATTGCGAACTCAATAAATTTGATTCACTGTGATTTCAAATTTGAAAAATATATTTGAATACTGAAAATCTTATTTTAAAATAGAGTGTTACCCATCAAAAGTCATTGATGCAATTTTACTTAATCCACACAAATCTTATTTATACAAAAAATAATTGGATTTTTTTTTTAATTATTTGTCCATGCATGTCATCCTTCCTTATAATTTGATTTGTTGAAGTAGACATTTTTCGTAATGCATCATGTGGTTATATAATCTCTACTTCTTACTAATTTACAAATTCAGTTATTTTTTTTATAAGCATTCTAGAAATTCAATCTACTACCATATTTACCTTTGAATTAAGAATAAGTCAAGGGATCATAATTTGCATTCTTCCGCAGAGATTAATTATATAATTGAATTAAGAAATCAAATGTCACATATTTCATGAATTGCCTATCCCCCTCTTTTCTTTTTTTTTTTTTTTTCTGCTAGCAAATGAATTTTATATCTTTTTCTTATAAGTTTTTGAAAAATTTAATTGTCACTTATATGTCATCAGGCACTACGATATTTACCTTATTTCAATTATATAAAATGATCAGGAATTGCTTTCGTCCAAAAGGAAGACATGTATGGATTGAATTAGAATTCATCTTGACGATTTTCTTTTATATTTCAATTTCACCAAAATTTATCCAATCCAACTCATGAACTTACCACTTTTCAAGACAATTTTGAGCATAGAAAGTAAGAGATCAAAGCAGAAAGAAAGAAGACAGAACATTACATATAAAGTTCATTAAGAAAATATCAAATTCGTTAACTTAACTCCACCATTCCTAATCCTTCAAGGCCAATTGGGAGAGATATTTAAACCAAATGGGAAAAGGAAGACAATATATATTAGCAGTAGACACTAGATGTCCACAGCCAAGATGCATCTCACAATAGGGCTAATCTACCTTGTATAAATTGAACTTCTTGTTGTCAAAAAGACTTTAATTCTCAGACCCAGGCGAAACCAGACTTCCGATATTAGTTCGTGTTGCAATCTGAAAGTTACTAAGCAAACCTTTTATCTGAAAGTACCTCCACATACCATTTTTGGGGTTGTAAATGGCAAAAGCTGTCTTTAACTTGATCAGAACTTCACCATTATCTGCAATGAAATTATACGGTGCTAAATAAAACAGGATACAGTTATTTATATATGGTATGCTAATTAATCTAGTCCAAGAATCTCTTTTCCCATGCTCCTTCATAACCCAAATATCAGCAAAGAATTATCACACATCACGCAAAGGCATCCATTAAAAACCCCCACTGTCTTATCACTGCCATTCACTTCTTCTCCTCCGTAATCAGGTTGTTGCACCTCCTCACAGGTCTCGCTTGACAAATCAAACGAAACAATGCTCCAAGTAGATTTTGCGTTAGTCTTGAGCATTACTCCCCAAAAAAGACTGCCATTAACATATTTCCCAGGCTGAATTGGAATACAACAGGGAAAACTTTCAATCCTCCTCCAGCATCTGCTCCTCACACTACAAACCTTTAATATATTTCCTATTTCAGGGTTGCTGAACAAAGCAACCACTTTATAATCATTTATTTTCCTATCATAGCCAAATCCATAATCAAACATCCCAGTCTTGTTTTCAAAACCTAAAGCAGGCAATCTATTGATTATTCTAGTTGATGGATTCACTACCATAACAATCTCCGGCTTCCGTGCCAAACATAACAATCCATCACATGTTGTGACACATTCGTATCCGCCAGTAATCAATGGATGATCGAAAAGATCAATCGCATCAGTTTGTGAACAGCGAAAAATGGAATAGAGCGAACAAGTTTTGAGCACAGTTCTATTGCCATCCCAATTCAAAACAATTTTTTGATGAAAATTGGGCTTGTTTGGTAAAGATGAAATTTTTCTCAAGTGGGTTCGGATAAAATGGGGATCTGAAATCAGGGTTTTGAATGACTTGGAAACGCACCTGAAGCGAATCAGAATTTTCACCGGCAGTCGAGAGAGAATTTCTTCAATAATCTCGTGAGGAAGCTCAGGTAATGAAGGCGGTGGATCAAATAGTGGAGCATCCTTTGTTGTTTTAGGATGCCGGGATAGGTTTTCAAGGACCAGTGAGTGGCACTCATGACTGGAATCGGTCACCGTCTTGTTCTTCTTTTCCTCCGTTCCCGATTCCCTCTCAACTCAATTCTGTAAATGTAAACTCTCCCTTTCTACGTTTCAGGAAAAATAGTTATCACTAGTCCTAAATTTTCTGAAATTTTCTATTAATTTTATTTTTTACATATTGAGTCCTAGTTAAACAGAAAGTCCTAAATACTCCAATAAATTATAATTAACCAGATATGGTATACTAACCAAGTTCATTGCATACTCTCTAACCCTCTGCTTTTTCCTGATTCACAAATCAGCAAGGATTTTGGAGTAATACATATAATGCAAAGGCACCCATCCAAACTCCACAATGTTTTACGACAAGCAACATCTGCAATATCAGGTGGCTTTACCTCCTGATATGCCTTGCTTGCTAAATCGAAAGGGAACAACAATCAGTGTTAATCCTGAACCTGAAGCACTTTCAAAATATACTCGCCAATATAGACTCCAGTTGGCATATTTAGACATTAATATCACATTTGGTTGACTGAATTGCACATAGGATAGCATAAAATAGTATAAACTAATACAAGTATGATGTTTGAAAAAATTTTTCAAAAATTAATGTGAGAATAATATAATATAATATATGTCTTATTATCTCACATACACTGTATAAAATAATACACCATAAATCTTTGAGTTTGTATAATACAATAAACATTTTATTAATACTAAATACCATCCCATCACCACCACCACACCATATTATCGCCGCCAACACCACCACCACTGCAGCCACCACTATCGCGACTGTCGCCACCATCACCGCCTCCACCACCACACTGCCGCCACCACCATTACCATCGTCGCCACCACCATCGGCCCCACCACCGTATCGATGCCACCACCATTGCCACACTATTGCCGATACCACCACCATCATCATCGCTGTCGCCACTCCTGCCGTCGTAGTCGATAACACCACCACCATTGCCGACATCACCATCCCCACCACCATATCGTCTGACACCACCGCCACACCGTTACTAACACCACCACCACTACAACTATCACCATTAATTGCTACCACCTCCGCTGTTGCCACCACAACCATCATTATCGTCGCAGCCACCATCGCTCCTTACCACCACCACCACACTCTCGCTGCCACCACCACTAACTCTCGCTACCACTACCACATCCCTCCACCAACACCACCACACCCTCGCTTCCGACACCACCACTACCACTGCTGGTTACACCATCACACTGCAAATACTGCCACCGCCACCACCACCGTTACCGCAGCCACCACACCCCAACACTACCTCCGCCACCGCCACCACACTATTATCACCACTACCATACCACCACCACATCGTCACCGCCGTCCCCACCACTCAATCGTCGCAACAACTGCCACTGCCATCACCATCGCTGCAGCTACTGCCACACTACCGCCACTACCATTATCACATTATAACCAAATTTTCAAACTTATAATATTGAATGTATAAGCTAATAGCTATTATATAAAAATTATATTATAATTAATAAATTCTTTCATTTTTTGCTCAAATATTTCGTCAAATTTGTTGTTTAAATTTTTTCATTTTTTATCTAATTTTAATTTTAGAAATGCCGATCTTTCTAATAATATATAGTCATTTCTCATTATTTTTTTATTTTTTAATAAAAAATTTATGTATTAAAATTTATATTTTATAATTATAAATTTTTATCTAAATTAGTCACAATAAAATTAATTTAATTGTATCTATTTTTTAATTTTTTTAAAATAATATATTACAATATTATATACCAAATACAGTATATAATAATACGGAATAATACAATTTATATCAAACACTGTATAATATAATACAAACTAATACTGTACAGACTAATACTATACAAGCTAATACTATACATATTAATACTATACATGTTAATACAATACAGTGAACCAAACGTGCCCTAATTGAAAAATGATACGCAAGGCCTATTCGTAATTTGACTTTGGAAACAAAAAAAAAAATTCAATGTACATGTACCTTTCGTTCCTTGATCATTTGATCAAAGTACAATTTCTGCTGAAAAAGAGATCGACAACCTTGAATCTCAAATTTCTGTTAAAGTCTTCCCAAGTAGACTAAACAAAATAATTTTTTACGTTTTCCTTTTCTGAACTGGATATTAATGCTTATCTGTTCTGTTTAACTCCTGGGATTCACAATACAGATAGATAACAATTAACACAGATCTGATTTCTTCGAGCAAATTCCTACACTTTCAATGTATAATACAAAGTTAGGTAACAACGGTGTAAAATTCCCATGGAATTCACCTACTAGTCAAGAAATTAGCACATTTCATGACAATTTTGGGCATAGAAAGGAAGAGATTAAAACAGAAGGAAAAAGTTCAATAAGGAAATATCATACTTGTGAACTCAACCAGATACATGTATCAGACACTAAATAGGAAGAAAATACATATATCAGACACTAATGCTACTGACAACATGCATCCCACGATAGTTTCAATCTACCTCATATAACTTGACCTTCTTGTTGTCAAAAGATGTTGATTCTCAGGTCCAGGTGAAACTAAGCTTTCGATGTAAGTTCCAGCTGCAACCCGGAATTTACGAAGCACACCATTTATCAAAGACTCCCTACATGTACCATCTTTTTAGGGTTGTAAATCTTAATAGACGCACTTGACCTAACCACAACTTCACCATTTTCTGCAATGTAATATGGCCCCGCATAAAAAGGGCCAAGCTTAACCAGATATGGTATGCTAACCAACTTAGTCCAGGAATCTCCTACCCCATGCTGCTTCATAACCCAAATATCAGCACGGATTTTAAAGTAATTACACATCAAGCAAAAGCATCCATCCAAAAGCCCCAATATTTTATCACAGCTCGCATCTCCATAATCAGGTTGAAGCAATTCCTCACATGTCTCGCTTGATAAATCAAACGAAATAATCGTCCATTTAGGTATTGAATTAATTCTACGCATTACTCCCCAAATAATATTGCCATTAACATATTGCCCAGACAGATGTGGAAATGGAGCACAAGTGGGAAAAGATTCAATCCTCCTCCATTATCTGCTTCTCAAACTACAAACTTTAACTATAGTTCTTACTTTCCCAAATCCAACCAAGCTGTAGAACAGAGCAATCACCTTATAATCATCTATTTTACTGTCATAACCAATCCCATATTCAATCCTATCCAATTGCTTTTGATTTCGAAAAACTAAATCAGGCAATCGATTGATTGCCCTAGTAGATGGATTCGCTATCACAAGCTTTTTCTGATGAACCAAACATAGTAATCCATCACATGTTGCGACAGCCTGGTAGTCCGTAGTTACTAATGAATGATTGACAAGATCAGCAGCATCAGTTTGTGAATTGTTACATATGGAATAAGGAGAGCAAGTTTGAATGAGATTTCTAGTACCACACAAATTTAAAACAAACTTTTGATGCGGATTGGGCTTGTTAGGTGACGATATGGTTTTTCTCAAGTGGGTTCTGATAAAATAGGGATCTGAAACAAGGATTTTGAATGATTTGGAGACGCACCTGAACCGGAGCAGGGTTTTCACCGGCAATCGAGAGAGAATTTCCACTATAATTTCGTAAGGAAGGACAGGTGCTGAAGGTGTTGGATCAAATTGGGGATAGTTCTTTCTTCTTTTGGGTTTAGGTGATGGAGTTTCAAAGACCAGCGACTGGCTCTCACTACTCGAATCGGCCACTGTCTCGTTCTTCTCCGCCATGTCAATTGCTGAATCCACTCAGTCTGTGCCTCACTCAAACAAAGTTTAATTTAGTAATTCTGTGATTGAAAAATAAATAAATAAAAGTAGCTACTTCATTACGACATGACCAGGCCCATGAGTAACCTGACCAAGCCCATTCTTCGACAGTGAGAAATAGGTTATAATTTAGAAAAAAAAAAAAGAGGAATTTACACAATTTACCTCTTTTTCTACTCTATTTTTTAAAAATGCACCCATCCTTTTATTAAGTTTAAAAATACCTTTTTTTTTAAAAATGTTTTGTTTTTAAAAATACCCACCCATCTCTTATTTGCTCTCTTTATACGTCTGTCCACCGTCCATTTCATAACATTTCTGCTACACTCTAAAAAATTGGAGAACTAGGGAAAATGGAAGCACCATCAAAAGCGGCCAGGCATACCTGACTGAAGCTCGAAATTGCAAGCAAACCAATTTTTGTCAAAGGCATATGGTTCGATTCTCACTTCAATCTCTCCATCACTGATGGCCTTAATGCTTGGGTCTGCAATGGTATCCCAATACTTCCTCTTTTCTCTCCAATTTAAAATTGACAGCTAAGGAAGAGGAGGTGAAAGAGAGCCGCGCAGTGGGATCAGCCGGTGTCCGAATGCATTCATTTGGCTGAGCATTACTTGGGATTTCAATAGCCTGGGTCCGTAAATCGCTTCACCGATGCCGGCGATGGCCACAAGCGAGTTAGTAATTTCTTATTTAACTTGTGAGAAATCACTATGGTCTCTTTTTTTTTTTTTTAATTAACAAGTCTAGTGCTCAACAGTATAGTTCTGAGGAAGAATTCTTTGCTTTACTTTGAGTTCATGTTTTGTTGTTGGGTTTGCATTACTGTTATTTTTATTGGATGTCAGTATTTCAGTTCCAGCAGGTCCTTCTCTTCCTGCTGAAGGTAATGGAGTGTAGCAGCTCTTTTTGGAGGTTGCATTACCTGTGTTGGGTGAGGTCGTATTACCTACTGGGGCTGTAAGGATGGAGGTTGCTGCTGGAGGTATGCCTACACTGAGATGCTGCAGATTTTTTTATCTTGAAAAGGATCAGAGTCTACATGCTGTTGTCCTCCTTATTTCTGTAACTCTCATTGACGTTCTTTTGTATACTGGTAGTTAGGCTTGTTTGGTTGGTTTTGGCTGATATCTATATCTTTTCGAGATTGCTGTCTAATTGAAGGAAAGGGAAATTTAGTATCTATATCGTTACCACATTGCTAAATAATTGAGGAATAAATTTTTAATTGATGTCTGATTTTTGTGTGTAAATTTATTATTTTCTTTCACTTTCTTGCCTTTTGGTATAAACTAAAGTTAGATGTATTAAGTTTCTTATGAACTTTTGTTAATTTCTCTTTCCCTACATTTTGGTGGAACCCAACCATCTGTGTTGAACATTTTCTGTCAGCATCCAACGGACAATTTGTCAAAATTTTAGCAATACAGTACTTAGAGATGAAAATTCTTTATCTGCACTAGGTTACTTTCGTCCCTGCACCAAATTTTGTTTGATTATCTTACTTGATTTATGGTAATTATTGATTCTTGACCACCAGTAGTTTTACTCCCTTGCCATTTATCACATATTCTTTCACCTCCTGCATTATCATCTATCTATACCGGTCATCAGTCATTACTGAGGCATCAAATTCTCTCTTTTATGTGTTCATTCTCCATATAAGAAACCTAAAAAATGCTTGAAACCACTGCCAATTTGAAGGCACTAAAAAAAATAATTTGATTTTACAGTTTCTTCTAACTGACATTGGAAGTCAGCTTCTATATTTTTAATAAATGATGCTGCCAAATTATGTTCATATAGCATCCCTCGTCTTCTTGGCAAATCTAATTAATTTTTACTTTTGAAATAGACGTAAATCCTTCAAACCTTGACAGATAGCTACAAAGATTGCCCGTGTCACTGTCCGAATCTGTAGAAGCTCTTGAGAAAGACCATATCTTGGATAAATTACAGTTATTATCCTTAGAATTAAAAGTTCTTATTCTCATGCTTGTTGTGTTTTGGTAATTAAAAGTAGTAACCAACTTCATGTTTAAATCAAAATAATTTGATAGAATGGAATATATGGTAGAGAGTGAAGGTTTATTTGTTGTTTTTACTTTTTATGAATGATAATCAAAATTAAATTTTATTCTTGATTTTGGTATACCAAAATCCAGAATTGAGATTGTATTCTGGATTTTGGTATACCAACGGTATACCAGATATACCGATGGTATACCAAAATTCAGAATTGAAAATGGTATTCTGGATTTTGGTATACCATCGATATACCAGGTGGTATACTAGGTATACCACTGATGTACCAGGTGGTATACCAGGTATACCATCGGTATACCTAAATCCAGAATTGAAGGTATACCACCAGTAATTCGGGTATACCAAGTGGTATATCGGTGGTATACCAGTTTAAAAAAAATTAAAATTATGTTATACATTTGAAAATATTAAATTAAATATTAATAATAGACTTTTTTAACTATTGATTAAAAAAATTGAATTGAAAAAAATTTAAATATATTATAAATTTAAAAATGATAGATAAATATAATTTAAATTTGTTTAAAATTGATACATAAAAGTTAATGGAAAAAATATTATTTTGTCGTGTAAAATTAATTTTTTATTAAAAAAATAATATCTAATTATCATTAAAAAATGTTGATTTCATTTTTTTTTCACTTCTTGACTGTTGAGATTTGTATAGAAGCATGAAAGCTGAATTAATATTGAATTTTTTGGAATAAAACATTAATATTGAATTAATGTTAGATACGTTAAATGTTAATATCAGAACTCTGCATGCAAATTTACAACATAATTTTTTTAATAATCAAGAAAAGACATAACACAAACTCATAAAATAAATAATATTCTAAACATCTAAGAAAATAATACTTTAAAATTGACAAAATTAAAGATATTAACAGTAATAATAGAAAGCATCAATTAAAATTAAAATATTGAAAAATTAAACCATTTTCGTTCGAAGATGTTGACGTGGCAGCGAATTACCGACAGGTGGATAAATGGAGTAATGTGAAAATTAGGAAAATGGGTCCACAAGACGGTGCACATTAGGAATGAAATAAATAAAATATTATGCAGACCAAATAAATGGGTGCCAGGTGGACATCTTGGTAGCTGCACTTTCCCTTTCGCATAGCCAAGTTCAACAATATCAAACTATAGGTTGACTTACAAATTGATGAAACCCGTGGGATTTTAATCTTGGTAGCTGCACTTTCATTGTGCTGCTAAAACAGGTTTTCTTGCTACCATCGATGTTGCTATTGCCACTTGCAACGATTTATGTCTTGTTAATTACCTCCCTTTATGTCTTTTATATTCTGTTTTGAATTAGGTAATTATATTTCCTACATCTTTCCTCCATGTCGTCAAATTAATAAATACTATTTTCTATCTAAAAACATGAAAATATGAAACAAAAGTTTGAGGAAAAGAAAAAAAAAAGATAAAGAATCACATGCAAGAAAGTGGACAGGATTACACAGAAACAAACTAGTAAACACAAAAAATGCATCTGACACTAAATGCCAAAGTTGAGGGGGCATATTTTTTTCAGAAATAAAATTTCCACCAAACTAATTCAATTCGATTCTGTTTTTTAGTTATAATCCAACTGTGTTGTTATGAATTAGAGAAGAGATAAGAATTAGAGAGTGAGACAAGAGATAGAATAAGAAGGAAGGGAAGAAGAACAGAATTTTAGGGAAGAAGAGAATAGAGAAGATTAGAGAGAAAGAAGATTGAAGGAAATCTCAAAGAAAGGGAGAGAGTCTGTATTCATTCTCAACATATCGATTACACTCAATGACATAGCATTATATAACTGCTGCTATTACTACCTACAATTACAGCTCACACAACCCACACAAGATTCCTTCCTAAATCTATAACTAACTAAACGTGAAAGAGAAATTATCAAAAAGGAATACAGAAAGAAAGAACCAAATAGGCAAATGCCGGATCGACAAGCCTTCATCTCCTTATTGCTGGGCTGGATTGACAAGGCCTGCCCAATAATTGTCAATCCTCTTGTCCTCCTTCTTGGCCTTCTCTGCATTTGGGCTGAGTCTCTTGGACTCTGTCTCCTTGATCATAACAATACCCTCCCCAACAAGCCCAACCTTGTCCTCAAGGTTGGAAGCAGAGCATCCAATGTGCAGTTCTTTTCGTTTCCTCATCCTTCTCCATATCTCAAGCTCCATCTCTTTGAAATTGATGTGCAAGTCCAAGGCATAGTCAACAGCAAAAAGATCAAGAGTTCCTAAAATAATATGATCACCTTGTACAGCTCTCATGCTTCCACTAGATTCAGTCCCAGCATTATAGAAAAAATTCATCATAAAACTTGCAGGAATGAACCGGTCAGCAATGAAACATTTCATTGTGACATTTTCACAAACACCTGCTGGCCTTAAATTTTTCTTCAAATTGTTTTCAATTTTCTCAGATTTATCCACCGTATTTAAAGCAACAACATAACAATCATCATTGTTCATCATCAATACACTGCATATTTCGTTTTTGATTTCATCTTTTTTCTCTATTTGTAGAACGTTTTCTTCCATCTTATCACAACATTCGGAAAGTGGCAAAGAAAAATCAAGTGTGAGAGATGATCTTACTGGCTCTTTGTACAGCTCCGTTGAACTCAAATTATCTGATGGTATTTCCAGTGTCTCCTCCGATCGTGACAGCAAGAGAGAAAACATTTTGCACATTTTTTCTTCAAATTTCTGGATTCGCAGATCCATTCTCCTTCCATACTCTAGGATTGAAAGATCGATTGATTTGAGTCGTTCCTCCAATACCTTCATTTTTGCATCGTTTTTGGCTCCGAGAATCGACTGCTCTGATACCATTTGTTATGAATTAGAGAAGAGATAAGAATTAGAGTGAGACAAGAAATAGAATAAGAAGGAAGGGAAGAAGAACAGAATTTTAGGGAAGAAGAGAATAGAGAAGATTAGAGAAAAAGAAGATTGAAGGAAATCTCAAAGAGAGGGAGAGAGTCTGTATTCATTCTCAACATATCGATTACACTCAATGACATAGCATTATATAACTGCTGCTATTACTACCTACAATTACAGCTCACACAACCCACACAAGATTCCTTCCTAAATCTATAACTAACTAAACGTGAAAGAGAAATTATCAAAAAGGAATACAGAAAGAAAGAACCAAATAGGCAAATGCCGGATCGACAAGCCTTCATCTCCTTATTGCTGGGCTGGATTGACAAGGCCTGCCCAATAATTGTCAATCCTCTTGTCCTCCTTCTTGGCCTTCTCTGCATTTGGGCTGAGTCTCTTGGGCTCTGTCTCCTTGATCATAACATGTGCTCACCTTAATCTTTCTAATTAAGGGTTTTGTTTTTGGAGTCTTGTTATTAACTCTTATGCTTTTTAACCTACAGAGCCTTACATGAAGAAGGAGGAGGAGAAGGAGGAGGTGTGAAAAGAATGAAAAATTTAAGTTAAATTAAAAAAGTAATATTTTTAAAAATGAAAATTTAAAAAAAGATATTTTTGAAAGAAAAAAAAAAGAAGGGTGTATATTTAACACCTTATTTTTGGGTAGTTTTGTAAAACTCCCAAAAAAAACTCACCTAAACAATTTTTTTCTTCTTCTTGAAAACACATTTTCCTATTTTTAATTTTAAAAATGTTTTTTTTATTTTTGTTTTCAAATACTATTTAGTAAGACTCCTATTTTTACTCAATAAATTTTTTTAATAAAACTCTTATTTTCGCTCAAACAATATAACATCTCTTTCTACTCACTCAACCAATTATAACATTTTTTTCTACGCAACTTCCACAGTCCATTTAAAAAAAAAAAATCATTTGTGAGTTTATACAATACTACAATGATTAAACTAAAATTAGATGATGATATATATAGATATACCAAATTGCAATATGAAAATTTAAACAATACGGTTTAATATACTGCATTGATATATATAAGTGAACGGTATAAAATTCAAAAGTTAAATAAACATTTTCAAATATTAAAATAGGTCGTTATTTTTCTTAATATTATTAGTATTGAGATGTTACTTTCCATGAATTACTCGTTGCTCAATCCTCTGAGTTCCTCTGATATATTTATGAATTTGATATTACACAGTTCCTCTTTCTACTAGGATTTTCACCTAGTGAAAAAGGGCACATCAATTTGGTAAATTATTTGATATGTTTGGCGACTAAATGTATCAAACATGTATTGTAAGATGAGAAATAAAAAAGTATTATCTGTTATCCAATAGTCGATATTCATGAATGTAGAGTACATATCATGTATTGAATGAACACTTGTATATACGAATACATATACCTCCAGAAATAAAAACTATACGGAGATTGCATTTGAAATTCTGAGTAGGAAATTTTGAGATAACGAATGAACTTACCAATGAAATGGTGGAAATGACAGTCAGAAAAACAGGTAATCAAATAGAACAGCGCCAGCCACGACACCAATCAGGCACAAAATAGAAATAAGATCTGCCATCCCAATTGTTGATTCTGATAAGAAGTATATCTTATGAGAGTTGCTGTCCCCTCTAAAACCTCGAACAATCATCGCCTGTAAGTTCCACAAAGTAGCCAAAACATAAATGCACAACCCTTGGGCTATTAACAACACAAAGAATTGACCTTTTTCATAGAGGAAGCATGTACAGGTTTTCCAAGGAAATATGTCAATCTAGCTGAAACAATTCGAGGGTTTAAACCGATCCTTCCCAGAAATTACACTCTCAATGGATAGACCTTTTATTTAGTCGAAAAATGCTACAGAAAAGGCTATGAACTTAGATTTTCCCATCCAATTTACTGGTAAAGACCAATTTAAGTATTTAATTATTTTATAGTGTACATTAGAAGCCTAAAAATCAATGAGTATGCTGATTAAATGATGAGGGGTTGCCTAATCTGCCAGGCAACTTGCCATTGGCACTTGGGTTGATTTGCTTTCAAAGCCAAACACTATGACCGCTTTTGTTAAGCATGTACATTTTCTGTGCAAATATAAGAATTATTAATCTGTCATGTTTAATGTTTGACAGGAAAATTTTCTACTTCTTTCATCAGTTTAAAGAACCATCAAGAAAATAAGTGCCTATTACAAACCTGAGATATCTGCTCTGCGTGATTAAAGATATTCTTGAAGATCCGACGTATATAGGAAGCAAAAACTGCAAAACCAAAAAACAAATGAAAATTGCCAATTTTGCAATGAACATATATCCAAGAATCAGGAAACCCGATATTTCTTTGGTGAAAATATTACTCTGTCAAATCACGATAGACGATAGAACCATGCACTTACTATCAATTGTCTCCATGACTGTCAATTGCTGCCAATTAATTCTGCGAGACACAATACCTAGTGCGACATTGCGGACCTGAGAACAAAATGCAAGAATATTCCATTAGTACAATTACTAACCTAAATACATGTTTAACAAATCATCATCATCATATATGATGAAATATGAAAGCAGTCACTGCAAATATTTCAAGAATCTGCAATAATGTTCTAAAATGAATTAACTAAGAAGTCTCCGCCTTACCTCATCAAATACTAGACTGATGAACCTCAAAGAAAGTAAGAGGGTGAGAATAATTTCAGCCACTGGTACACCAAAATATCTCAAAGGGAGCATAAACCATCGCAAAGCAAAAGCCAACTGTTCAGGAGTTGTAGTCGCTAGGCAGAGGCTTGCACTTTGGAAAATCTTAGAAAAAGATTAAGACCAATTAGAGTGACCAAGGGATTAAATGTTTACCAGATTATATGAGTATTTAACTAACAGAATTTTTCAACAGCAATTTAGGGGGGATATTGGAAATTTAAGGTCAGCTGCATGTAAACCCATAAAGTAAAATTGGAGTTGAATGAGTGCATAAGAGCATGTCTGAATGATTTATGACTTCAGATGCTACAAGAAACAGATTCATGAGTTCTTATTCATCATGGACAGTGTAATGGAGAGATAAAGGGGACCTATTTAAGGTCAGCTGCATGTAAACCCATATAGTAAAATTGGAGTTGAATGAGTGCATAAGAGCATGTCTGAATGATTTATGACTTCAGATGCTACAAGAAACAGATTCATGAGTTCTTATTCATCATGGACAGTGTAATGGAGAGATAAAGGGGACCTATGAATACTAAAAGAAACTTACAGTAAATGTTAAGCATGCAGTTGTGCTTGCTACCGATAAACCCTTCCTTGTAAACTGTAATGGTCCTAGCTTCATTATTAAATATGAATAACCACTCGATGATACAGGAAGATTAGGCAAGCCCATCATTGCCGGTGGTGGAGTTCTTGACTGGACAAGGGGAGGTACCCCATCTGAACCCAACCCCAACATTATGAACAGAATTCCACATAGCAGTGACACTCTTCCCAGTTGATCCTGCAAGGATTGCAGGAAATCTATCACTGGATACCTCAACAACAATAAGTTGCATATCATTCTACACAGTAAATGATGTAAGCAAGAACGGAGGAGAAAAAAGAAAAGGAAAATAGAGAAACTAGAGCAATGTTTCAAATTATTGTTCAGAAACAAAGATCCGTTCAAGTCAGCAGCTTGCTTCTATCATATTAGCAGAAAGCCCTTTATATTAGTTAAACAATCAGAAGCAGATCTCCTGCATCACATGATCTTCGAAATTAAAGAAGCAAACTTCCTATCTAGATAAAGAAACAAAATTATTCAGTCTATCCATTGACACCATACTAACTTGTGCAGGCCATACAGTGTCTATGAATCACCAAAAATCTATAATGCAGCACCGTAACTACCTTGCAATTACACATTAAAGGTGTGCACTAGGATCTCTAGGATGGGAAGGCTCCTAGAACTACAGGGTCTGTACTCCGTGTTTATTTTGTATTGCTTTGTTTTCCCTTTATTTCCTTTGAACTAGCCTTATATTATCTTAACCAAAGAAAAGCCCCTGAGAAGCATTTATTGGAGCATTGATGGTAAGACACACAATCTTTCAAAATATAACCAGCTCTTTGCATTTAGAAAGTTTAAGTACAGTGTTTACCTTCCAAACTTGTCTTGGGAGAACCCATGTTGACAGAATAGCAAGGGACACTACCAATCCACAACGCATCACTAAACGTGACCGTGCTGGTATAACAACTAAGACCAAGAGCCATACCTGCATAAGCAAACTTTATTGAATCAATTCACAGAAGTAAATTGCAGCAACCAAGGTTCAAAGAACTAACATTTTAGCTTAGCATCCATGAATTGTAGCATAATCTACCAAGCCATTAAGATGAACTCAGCAACATGGAGTGTTAAGCAACTCTAGGTGGCCTTCTACAGCCAAAATAAATATTTTTGTTGCTATAAACTTGACTTAATTCCAACACCAAAATGCTCAAATAATCTGCCATCAGGAACCGTGGATGAAAAAGAAGTATCCGCTACCTCGACTACCCATCACACTCTTTGACTTCGAATTAGGCTAACAAAAAGAAGATAAATTGAAGTTTACGATAAAGAAGATGCCCAAATTGAAGTTTACCAATTTGATTCTGGGATCAATTGAGTGCAAAGAAGTGGAAGGAGAGGATATGAACTGGCCAATGGGACTCGCGGTGGCACCTGCAATCAATCTGAAAATCTTGTCTGCCGCCAAACCACTAGTGGGCAACCGATTAATCCAGTTCCCAGAATCACCAGTACTGTCCGCCGAAGCTCTAGTTTTGAATGCTTTTCGCTTCAAATTAGGGGCTTCAACAAGGGAAACACTGCGTCTTGAAAATATAAGGCCTTTATGGTTAACTTTAGTGAAATTTGGAGAAATTAAGGTTCTGAAATGCGGGTTTCCGAATTTGGCGGAGGAAGAAGGGGAAATGATTGTTATGGCTGCATTGAGGGTGGAGTTCATTGGTGGTGTTAATTGGGAAGAGAACAGAGGAAGGCCAATGTAATATGATGCGTCTAACTTGACGACACCACAAAATATTGTCGTTTGGAACTCATAGTTTTGTATTAAAATTAAATTTTTATTTAATTAAAAATAATATTGAAATATTATGTTTAAATTATAAATAAAATTATGATAATTTCGTAATTATTTTTGAATTGCCATTAAAATTATGATAATGCTTTTTCAAAAATATTGATTATATATAAGATTTTCATGATTATTTTTAAATATTTAGAAATAATACTTTCTCCGTTTTTTTATCAGTTATTTTTATTATTTTCATTAAAATTAAAAAATAATAAATAAATTTAAATTTAGTATTAAATTATGTGATTAAAATTAAATTATTAAATTTAATTGATTTTAATTTTATTAAAAAAATAAATAAATAAAATTTAAATTTTAATGAAAGTGATAGATAAAAAAATAAAATGAGTATTTAATTATTTTTATTATTAAATTAATTTAAAAAAATAAGAGAATGTTTGACTTCCGAGGCAAGAAATAATCATACATGAGATTCTCATGCCAAGACATCGATGTATATTGTGATTCCTAGCTGGAAACGAAACTTATCATTTCAAAAGAATAAGAGTCATAATTATCGGAAACTTTCCGCTGAAGACGATGAAGCAGAGCATGGCAGCACCTGAAGAGATCACTGAAGAGATACTGTTGAAGTTACCGCCATATTCTTTAATCCGTTTCAAGCGTTTATCAAAATCATGGTATTCTCGCATCTCCGATCCCAGATTCATTCAGCGACATCTCCATGAATACTCTTACCATCGCCCACACCTTATTTTGAGTCAAGGTTCTAATCGTAGAACCTCATATTTAGTGTTTGATACTGATTCAGAGAGAGCAAATTCATTCAAATCCCCTTTTATTAATTTCAATCAAATTGTATGCTCTTACGATGGTTTATTATGCCTTGCTTCACCTCCATCCAAAAGTCTGATGCTGCTGAACCCTTTGACCGGGGATCGTCTATTTTTGCCATTCCATCATTATCATGATGAGCTTTCATATGGATTAGGTTATGATTCCACTTCTAATGACTATAAGTTGATACAGTGTGGCAAGTATTATGATTTTAATATGGATTTTTTTAGTCATAAGTTGAAAAGGGTTTGCAATGTTTTTTCATTGAAAACAAATTCATGTCGAGCTACTCAAAATTACAACTATGACATCAGTCCTAGAAGTAAAGGGGAATTTGTTAATGGATATCTTCATTGGATTCATAGCAGCCGCGGGGCCATTGTTGCTTTTAGTTTAGCAGAGCAGAAATTCATGAAGCTGTCCCCTCCTGGTGACGTTCGCCTGATTGAGCGGGTGGGGACTTTGCAAGACTGCCTTTGCTTAGTAAATTTAGAATTTGGAAGAGCTGCTGATTGCAGTGTATGGTTAATGAAAGAGTATGGTAACGGGGCCACTTGGACCATATTTGCAACCGTAACTCCTAGTATCTCCTCCAAGTACGTCTCTTTACCCTTCTGTTTCATGAAAGAAATTTGGATAAACTCAGACTGGAAAAGCAAGTTAGTTCTGCATGATTTCAAGGAACAAAATGATAGAATTGTGGAGATTTGCTGCCATGAACTATCTGACTGGCACATCAATTGTGGATACGTGGAGAGTTTAGTATCAGCATCACCTATAAGCCATTAGCATTATAATCTTAATTTTTTTCTTTTTAGCTTTAAGAATTACGGTTAATCTTAAAGCTACTTTTTATTTTTCTAGAAAGTTCTTTTGTTTTCTTCAATTTCTAACGTATCAAATTCTCTATAATTTTGGCAAATCAAAAAATAGTTTTCAAGGTTGAAAACTTTGTTAATGCCTGGTAAAAGAGAAGATTATTGTTGGTTTCAATGTATAGCAAGATAAGAGAGGAGAAGTTCAGCTGAGGGAGCTGCCACTTCCTGATTATATCAATGGCAACTGATAAAATTGTGCAGATAGGAATTTGGCAAGGACGACTTTTGTTTCTGAGATTCAGAATTTATTCAAAATGAAAAAGCTTATAATGTATAATTAATGAATGAACATGCATGTATTATAGGGACGTAAAGTGGTTTTCCTGCTCTCAATAGACGTAATTTATACTTGAATTCTGTAAAAGTTATGTTTACTTTTCAGTTCTCACTTTAGTCCAAGGGTGATCATCTTGTGACATGTGATGACGTTTCTCAAAACCATCTTTCCCCCTCCCTGCAATATAAAATAAATCTTGTAGTTTTGCTTCATAACCCCAACCTGGCGTAGGACAAAAAAATACTTATCAGTGAGCTGAGAAATGTCGAGCTCTCACTGCCTGGAGAATCCACCAACTCTGAATCCAAGCTATGGGAAAGGTAAAGTTGAAGACCTCGGTGCCCTCAACACATATATCACTGGCCCTTCTGATTCCAATCGCGCCATTATTCTAGCTTCTGATGCCTTCGGTAGTGACTCATCTCTCCTTTTCTGCTCAAATCTTTTTGTAATTTTCTTTTGGGAATTTTAATTTATTTGTGTGTTTTGAATATTTGCAGGGTTTGAAGCACCAAATTTAAGGTACGTTTATGATTTTTATATATTTTGTTGAATATGTTATTTGATGGTGCCTGTCCTTTTCATTGACCAGATGAAACTTCATCTAGCTGACATAGCAATTTATGGTTATCCTATTAAGAAAGAACAAAACCAGAACATGCCTACTTTAGTTAAAAGATTAGAATATCTCAATTGTTGTAATCTCATATATTTTGATTGTAAAAAGGAAGCTAGCAGACAAAGTTGCAGGAGCTGGATACCTTGTTGTTGTTCCTGATTTCTTCTATGGTGATCCTGCCGGTCCAAATCATCCTCAATTTGATCGCGATACCTGGCTGAAAATTCATGACCCAGTAAGTTATTTGACTAAAATAGATACTTAAAGTACATGTTCATTTGCATAATGAATTAATAATTTCATTCAGGGTAAAGGCTGCGAAGATTGCAAAACAGTGATTGCTGCACTTTGTTATGATTTAGAGAAGGAAGGAGACTGAGAATAGAACAGAGTAAGATCGAGAAGAGAAAGAGGGAAGAAGGAGAAGAGAGGATTATAAAGAGAGGATATTCATTCACTTTTTCATGCCCTTCAAAATGCTATACAAGCCATTTAAGTAGAGTTGTCCGTTACTTTTCCTCTCTCAACTACTTAGCGAAATTTCAGCTAAATTCTCTTTCAACATACAGAAAGAAATAACAAGGAAATAACAGAATGGAAATTAGAAATAACAGAATGAACATTCAATAGTAACTGCAGCTGGTTCCTTCAATCGGTATTGGTTGCTGGGCCTTCCCCTTGAGGACCATCTTCTGATCCAGCCTCCTTAAGCCCATGGTTTCTCTTCTTTTTCAGCCCATCCACTTCTTCTTCGTTCCCCATCTGTGTGTCTCTTTTGCTGTCCATACCCACTTTCTTCTTCTCAGCTTGCTCCTTACCCATTTCTTCATTCATCATAACATTACCCCCTCCTAATTGAGTCACCTTGTCCTCAAGGTGGAGATGAGGGAACTGAGAAACAAGGAAAGGTATATATTCCCATGTACTTTCATCTGAATGCAAGTTTGCCCAGTGAACAAGAACCTGCTGCATTTGCTTCCCTTGCCGAGTAATAATTCTTTGTTGTAAGATTGCCAATGGTTCCACTTTAGGTACTCCCTCCTTAGTACACGAAGGTAACTCTGAAATGAGAGTACCATGCCCCACAGCTCTCTTCAGTAGCGAGACATGGAATACATTGTGAATAGCACTAGTTTCTGGCAACTGGAGTTGGTAGGCTACGGATCCCACTTTAGCAACTATCTGATATGGGCCATAGTATTTAGCTGAAAGTTTCAAGTGCTTCCTCACTGCCACTGTTTGTTGCCTATATGGTTGAAGTTTCAAGTATACCCAATCTCCTACTTCAAACACGCGGTCAGTTCTATGCTGATCGGCTAATTGCTTCATGCGATTCCGAGCAGATTGAAGCTGATCTCGTAGAAGAGAAGCCATTAGCTGTCTACCTTTTAAGAATTCTTCTACACTTGCCACTGTTGTTTCCACCATCGGTAAATTATGGAAAGAAGGAGGTTTGTAGCCGTATAAAGCTTGGAAAGGGGACATCTTCAAGCTGGTGTGGTAGTTACTGTTATACCACCATTCTGCTAAACTCAGCCACCTAAACCAAGATACTGGCTTATGGAAACACATACAACGCAGATAATTCTCCAAGCACCTATTCACTCTCTCAGTTTGCCCATCAGTTTGTGGGTGGTAAGCCATCGATAAATGCAACTTGGTGTGCAGCAACTTGAAGAGTTCTTGCCAGAAGAGACTAGTAAAGATCCTATCTCTATCCGACACAATAGTAAGAGGCAAGCCATGCAATTTGAAGACATGATCAAAGAACAATTGAGCTACAGAGGTTGCGGTGAATGGATGCTGTAAAGCCAAGAAATGTGCATACTTGGTAAACCGGTCAACAACTACCAAGATTGTATCCTTTTTACTGGACTTAGGTAATTGCTCAATAAAGTCTAGGGATATGTGGGTCCACGCAGAAGAGGGAATTGGTAGTGGCTGGAGCAAGCCTGGGTAAGGAACTTGTTCACCCTTACATTGCTGACAAACAACACAGTTTGAAACCCATTGCTTAACATCCGCATACATGTTGGGCCAATAGAAGTGAGTTGACAGTCTTTTCTGCGTGCCTGAAATTCCAGAGTGTCCACCTACAGCTGAGTTGTGAGCCTCCTGCAGCAATGTTTCTTTGAGTTTAGAACTGTTACCTACATAGATTCTGTTCTTGTGGATCAAGAGGCCTTCATGTAATGATAGATGTGGATGTGCTGCGGAGTTCACCATCTTGGCTGAAATTAATGGTTGGACTGTTGAATCCTGGGCATAACTGTCCATCACCTCCTGTATCCATAAGGGTACCGCTGCTGTTATGGTGTAGCTCAACTCTGCTTCATAGATGTCCCTACGAGAGAGAGCGTCTGCCACCTTATTCTCGCTCCCTTTCTTATAGAGAATCGTGTAGGTGAGGCCTAGCAGTTTGGTAATGCCCTTCTGCTGTATATAGGTGTGTAGTCTTTGTGTCAACAAGTGTTTAATCGCCTCTTGATCTGTCTTTATGAAGAACTCAGCTTGTTCCAAATAATGGCGCCATTTTGAGACCGCAACAATGATTGCCAACAGCTCCTTCTCATAAATTGACAACCCTTGATTCTTCTTACTTAACGGCTTACTGAGAAAGGCTATTGGTCGTTTCTCCTGCATTAAAACTGCTCCGATCCCCTTGTTGCTAGCATCCGTTTCCAACACAAAAGGTTTAGTAAAGTTCGGCAATGCCAAGACTGGGGCTGTCGACATGACAGTTTTAAGGGCATGGAAGGCTTGTTTTGCTTCAGCAGACCATTGAAATGCCTCTTTCTTCAACAAGTTTGTTAGAGGTCGAGCAATAGTGCCATAATGAGAGACAAATTTGCGGTAGTAACCTGTTAATCCCAGGAAGCCACGCAAACTTTTGAGAGTAGTCGGGGTTGGCCAAGTCACCATTGCTTCAATCTTCGCTGGGTCAGTATGGACACCCTGTTCATCAATGATATGCCCCAGGTACTCCACTTGCCATTGACAAAAAGAACATTTGGAGAGTTTAGCATAGAGCTGATGATCACGTAAAAGTTGGAGTACTGTTGCCACATGGTGGAGATGATCTGCTTCTGTTTTGCTGTAAATTAAAATGTCATCAAAGAATACCAGGATGAACTTACGTAAATAAGGAGCAAAGACCTGGTTCATGAGAGCTTGGAAAGTTGCTGGAGCGTTGGTTAAGCCAAAAGGCATAACCTTGAACTCATAATGGCCATGGTGAGTTTGGAACGCTGTTTTGTAAATATCTGCCACCCTTACTCTTATTTGATGATAACCAGCCCTTAGATCAATCTTCGAAAAGAATCTCGCCCCATTAAGTTCATCCAATAAATCATCTATGATTGGAATAGGGAACTTGTTCTTGACTGTGACATCATTGAGCTGGCGATAATCGACGCAAAATCGCCATGTTCCATCCTTCTTTTTCACTAGTAAGACTGGTGAAGCAAAAGGGCTGTCGCTAGGTTGTATAAAACCAGCCTGCAACATCTCTTGAACCTGCTTCTCTATTTCGTTTTTCTGATAGTAATTATACTTGTAGGGTCTAACATTGATCGGTTTGACATCTGGCAGCAGGTGGATGGCATGGTCCATTGCCCTTTGCGGCGGCAAGGTATCTGGATTATGGAATACATCCTCATATTGCTCTAGTAGTTTCTGAGTTGGGTGATTAAGTGGTTGTGTCCGGTTGTCATTCTTTTCTGGAATCACCAAGAGGGAAAATAGCTGTGCAGTAGGTGTTATCAACTTCTTAATGCTCCTTCCAGTTAAAAGATGCAGAGTGCCTTCATCTGTGACCCCTTTTAACACCACCTGGACCCCATCTTTTAGAAAAGTCAGCTGCATTTTATCAAAGTCAAATGACACCGGATTATACCTTCTCATCCAGTCTACTCCCAAAACCATGTCGTATCCTCCCAATTCCAAGAGTCTAAGGTCTGCCTTGAACTCGTGTCCTTGCATTTCCCATTGGAATCCTGCACATTTAGATCTACTCACCACGCGTTGCCCAGTAGCGGTGCATACTGACAAGGGGGTAGCGGTGGTGAGATTTAAGGGCAGCTTGTGTGCCACCTTTGAATCCATGAAACTATGTGTGCTGCCACTGTCTAACAGGATGATCAAGGAAGCACTGTCGACTCTTCCTTTAATTTTGATTGTACTAGGCAAAGTTTGGCCAGTAAGTGCTGATAGTGAGAGCTCCCCATCCAGTATTGCTTCCTCTTCTGTTTCCTCGATGTCTTCCTCAAGTTCATCTGCCTCCATAGCCAGTAATGGTCTCCCCTTACATTGGTGACCAGGACTGTATTTCTCTCCACATCTGAAACATTGTCCTGCTGCTCTTCTCTGCTCCCATAGTGTTGGTGTGGGTTTGTTTGGGGTTGGTGATTCTATGAGTGGTGTGGTATTTTGGGTGCTGCTGGGGTTGGGCTTTTGGACGAAGGAATGGTTGTAGCTTGGTCTGGTGTTTCGTGGCCTTTGCAGAGATCGTTGTTTCTTGAGAATGGCTTCAAAGGACTGCTCCTGTAGTTGGGCCTGTTCAAAGGCTTGGATGAGGGTCTTGGGCTTAAAGACCTTGATCATAGGCCTCAGCTCATCGTTCAGCCCACTAATGAAGCTGGAGATAAAATAGGTTTCTCCTAGCCCCAGGTTGGCCTTTTGCATGTGGGCTTTGAGTTCTTCGAATTTTTCCTGATAGGATGATACGGTGCCGGTTTGCTGCAATTTGTTAAATGCTTCAATGACATCTGCAACTGTCTTCTCCCCAAATCGAACGCATAAATCTTCAGTAAATTGTGGCCATGAGACCGATTCTTGATGAGTGAACCAGCCTTGCAACCAGTTGTCAGCTCGTTCTCCAAACTGTAGTGTAGCTAGGTCCACCTTTTGTTCTTCCGGAATGTTGTAAAATTGAAAATATTTCTGGCATTTCCTCACGAAATTGCGAGGATTCTCTCCATCAAAGGGCGGCAGCTCTACCTTGGGCATTCTGGAAGGAAGGGTTTCATTCCTGCAATTTCGGTTCCCGTTTCTCCCTTACCAGAAATTTTTGGATTGGGTAATATTCCCTTCTCCGAACTTGAGATGACCTCTGGTGCTACAGGATAATGGATCGGATCCTTCCCTCTACTACTCAGATGAGCATTGTCGGCCATCCTCTCCATCAGCCTCTCGAACTTGTTTTCCAACTCTGAAATCCTCCTGTTTTGGATTTCGTTCATTTCTGACATCCTCCTGTTTTGGGCTTCATTCATTTCTAGGATGCTGGAATCAAGTTTCTGCAACTGAGCTTCAATTTCTTTAGCTCCAGAATTTTCACCCATGGTATTTTTCTTGTTTTTCGCCAGTTTATAACTTACAATGAGTTCTTGAGAGTCAATGAAACTCATACAACTTGGATTGAAGCGATGGTCTAGGAAGGACCGGCTCTGATACCAGTTGTTATGATTTAGAGAAGGAAGGAGACTGAGAATAGAACAGAGTAAGATCGAGAAGAGAAAGAGGGAAGAAGGAGAAGAGAGGATTATAGAGAGAGGATATTCATTCACTTTTTCATGCCCTTCAAAATGCTATACAAGCCATTTAAGTAGAGTTGTCCGTTACTTTTCCTCTCTCAACTACTTAGCGGAATTTCAGCTAAATTCTCTTTCAACATACAGAAAGAAATAACAAGAAAATAACAGAATGGAAATTAGAAATAACAGAATGAACATTCAATAGTAACTGCAGCTGGTTCCTTCAATCGGTATTGGTTGCTGGGCCTTCCCCTTGAGGACCATCTTCTGATCCAGCCTCCTTAAGCCCATGGTTTCTCTTCTTTTTCAGCCCATCCACTTCTTCTTCGTTCCCCATCTGTGTGTCTCTTTTGCTGTCCATACCCACTTTCTTCTTCTCAGCTTGCTCCTTACCCATTTCTTCATTCATCATAACACACTTAAAAGCAGAGGCATCTCTGCAATAGGAGCTGTAGGTTTTTGCTGGGGCGGTAAGCTGTTCGATTTCATAGCCACCATTGTCTTTAGCTAAAGAAATATAAGGTCTAATTGCTTTTTTACCAGGAATGATGGTTGTAAAACTAGCAAGCTCTTATGATATTAAGGCTGCAGTTATATTGCATCCCGGTCCGATCACAGAAGAAGAGGTCCACGGTAAGTTAAAATATACATTAGGCCTCAGGATTTTTACTTTATAGTATATAATACTGATGGGACGATATTGTTGTAGCTGTGAAGGTTCCAACTGCTATATTGGGAGCTGAGTTTGATAGGATTTTCTCAGCAGAACAACTGAAACAGTTAGAGAAGATATTAGCAGCAAAATCTGAGGTAAGGACAATTAAATTAAGAAAAACTGTCATTGATTTTTGGTTTACTGATTTGAGTATTGATTTTTGCAGATTGAGAGCTATGTAAAGATATTCCCTGGTGTAGGTCATGGATGGAGTCTGAGGTACAGTGATGAGGATGATAAGGCTGTCAAGATTGCTGAAGAAGCTCATTCAGACACGTTGAACTGGTTAACTAAGTATGTGTAACCAGATGTTGTTTAGGCAAATTGATGCCATCTCAAATTACTGATATGTATTTATGATGATAGGACAGAGTCGGGCTTGAACCTTAAACCTGTTCGGATTGTTGTTACGCATCGTTTTATAATGTATCGTATTGTAGTCTGTTGTTTATTAACAACGGGATCAAATACCACCTGATACCCTTCTTTATTATTTTTAAACAAAAGAAATATTTGGTATCCAGTGCATTTCACAAAAATCACAAACTCGGTTCAGATCGATACAATATGATTACAATTACAAATCACAAGCCTCTATTTGTAATGTAAAGTAAAAATCAGACATAAAAACAACAGTACAGCCCTTGAACAAGGGTCAGGACCTCTAATTGGAAGGTGAAACTATTGTTGGGTTTACATCCTGGACCTTGCAGCAGCATCTTCAACCCCAACAAAGATAGCACCAGTGCACATCAACTGTGAGCCCCTCGCTACTATGGTCAACTTCTAGAGTCCGCTGTTAATCAACTCAGCAATCACATAATCAAAACTATGCTTTGAATTAATTTTATTTACAATCACTCAATTTAAACCTTGATAACTATGTAGTGATAAAGAATTTTTATTTAAAAAAATACTTATATTCTTTAAATATTACAACTAAAATCATCACTTTGTTCGGAAAATCATGAATTTAACATCAAATTGCTAATATGAAAAGCCATGTCAGCTCGAAACATTTATCGCTACATGTTTCGGAGGATTTCATATGGCATGTTTCAAGTTAATTTGACTTGTCACATCAACGCTATACGTTTTTTTATAGTTTTTTGGGCAAAATAATACTCAAAAAATTAAAGTAGTTTTGTGGAACAAATTTTTTTGTATGGCTGAACCGTTATTAGAATATTAGTTTAGTCTCGTTCTTTGCAAAATTTCATTTTAATTTTCGATTCTGTACATATGATTCATCTCTTTCCTAAACCATTTCATATAGCAAGTGATGAAGCAAACTTACCAAGTTGGAATCAGTCCAACCTATGTCAATCTCTTTGCATGCCAATCTGTGGAAGAATGAATGAAAAGATTAGACCTTTTAAAGTTGAAACAAGAAGTGAATAAACAATAAAAGAGAAATGGGCAAAAGGAATGAACCCCATGGCCAGTAGAGTGAGGGACAATGCGGTGACAGAAGAGGCAGCAGCAGCCTGTAAGTTAGGCACGTTCCATTGAAGAATATTATGAAGTGCAATAAGAGAGGTAACAATGCCCACAATCCCAGCAAGAAGTGAGAAAATAATGAAGAAACCAGTTGCCATGTTTCCCATTGGGAAGTATATGGGGAATATCTGATGAGGATTGGAATTAAAAGAAAACAAACAACAACCACAATGGATGAAAAATATAATCTGTATATATTAATTGAAGAACCAACCAATACAAAGTTCAGTATACTCGTGTATTACAATCAAAAGAAAGAAATAACCAAACACTGATACAGCAAGGGCCTAACACAGAGAAGATAGACCCACAGCTCCTCCTCCTCCCTTACTCTCCACACTGTTTTCTTTAGTAAAATCTCTCAACATGCCTTCCTCCTTCCCTCCTTTCCCTCTTATACTTTATTCTCCTAGTAACTGCCTAGTTGCCAGCTCAGCTTTGCTCCTCCTCCCTTGCATGCATCTTGGATCGCCTTTCATAAACTCTCCATATGGTGGGCCTGTGGGCTTGGATTTCTGGGTTCATAGCAAGATCTTCATCATTGCCACCGAGGGGACAAGCAGTCTTGTCCTCAAGACTGCAGTGGGGAAATTGATTGCGAATGACGAACTCATCTTCCCACGTTGCATTGTCAACACCTCCGTCCTGCCATTGAATGAGCCATTGGGACACTGCTTCACCATGCATACGGATCGTCCGTTTGGCCATAACAGCAATTGGGGTGACAACATCGTTGACATCAGGTTCCATGCCGACTGGTAAAGAAGGAGAGACAGCAAAGGTACCAATGGATCGTTTGAGCAACGAAACATGGAATACATGATGTATCTGAGCTCCCGGAGGAAGTTATAACTTATAAGCAACTTGACCCACCCGCTGAATGATAGGAAAAGGCCCATAAAAACGAGGAGCTAACTTCGGTGTAATTCTGGAAGTAACAGAAATCTGTCGATGGAGGCGGAGCTTAACATAGACCTGCTCACCCATCGAAAAATCCACAGGTCGATGATGTTGATCAACAAACTTCTTCATAGAAGATTGGGCACGAGAAAGCTGGAGTTTTAACTGGCGCAAAGCTTCATCCTGATCCAGCAATTCCTTACCCAATGCTGCCACTTGAACCTCTCCTGGAACAAACTGAAAATGGTAGGCACCTTGCGGCCATAGACGATCTCAAAAGGTGCAGTACCAGTGGAGATATGGTAAGTGGAATTATACCAAAATTCTGCTCAGGATAGCCAATACAGCCAGGTTTTGGGTTGGTCAGTGGCAAAACAATGCAAGTAGGTTTCGACACACCGATTCACCACCTCGGTTTGGCCATCCGTTTGTGGGTGACAAACGGAGCTGAATTTGAGAGTTGTACCTTGTAACTTGAAAATTTCATGCCAAAAACGACTGACAAACAATGGGTCACGATCACTAAGGATCGACTTGGGTAAACCATGAAGGCGAATGACCTCCCGAAAGAAAGTTTCTGCTAAAACCCGAGCATTAAATGGATGCTTGAGGGGAATAAAATGGGCATACTTTGACAAACGGTCCACTACTACCCATACAGTGTCAAACCCCTTTGAACAAGGAAAACCGATGATGAAATCCATTGAGACATCTTCCCATATATGATCTGGAATTGGGAGGGGCTGCAATAGACCACCCGGTGCCAAAGTAGATGCTTTATACCGCTGACAAATATCACAGGCTTGCACAAAGCGCTGGACAGTTTTGTTCATGCCAAACCAATATAACACAGCTGCCAAACTTTTATAAGTCCTGTAGAATCCTGAATGGCCTCCCGTAGGACTAGTATGGAACTCATTCAATAGTGTGGAAATGCAGGGAGAGGTGGAGGAAATCACTAACCTGTTTTTGTTGAACAAGGTGTTGTGACGAAGTACAAAACCAAGATGTGACAGGGGGTCCTACTTGAGATCTCGAATAATGTGCTGGAGTTGAGGATCTTGTGCTATTTTGGTGGACAATTTTTGTGCATCCAGCCAAGTGGGGGGTGACCGAAATGGTTTGGAGTTGCCCTACTGTACCAGGAAGTCTGGATAAGGCATCTGCAGCTTGATTTTCCCTTTTCGATTTATAACGAACTTCGAATCGGTATCCCATTAGCTTTACCAGCCAATTTTGCTGCTCCATCGTAGATATCCGTTGATGAAGGAGCTATCGGATACTCTGCTGGTCGGTGTAAACTACAAAATGCTGACCCAAGAGATAAGGTCACCAATGTTGAATGGCCAAAACAATAGCCATAACTTCTTTTTCATATGCAGATTTGCAAAGATTCTGAGGAGACAAAGCTTTACTGAAAAAAGCAATGGGACGGCGATCTTGCATCAGCACAGCCCCAATTCCACTGCCCGAGGTATCGCATTCAAGCTCAAATGGTTTGGAAAAATTCGGCAAGGCTAAGAGGGGGGCTGAGGTCAGCTTGTGTTTAAGTAATTCAAAAGCCTGCTGCGCCTCTGCATTCCATCGGAAACCCTCTTTTTTTGTTAACTCGGTCAGTGGTTTTGCCATTTTACCATAATCAGCAATGAACTTGTGGTAGTATCTTGTAAGGCCAAGGAATCCACGGACCCCTTTGACCGTGGTAGGAGTAGGCCAATTCTGAACAGCCCTGATCTTGGTAGAGTCAACGAGTACCCCGGAGCCATTCACCACGCGTCCCAAATACTCCACATATTGTCTGCCAAAACTACATTTCTTGCTATTCACCACATACTGATTAACAGCCAAAATGTCTAATACCAGTGCCACATGTTGCAGATGTTCATCCCAAGTGCGACTATAAACTAGGATATCATCGAAAAACACCAAAATGCAACTGCGAAGCAAGGATCTGAAAACATCGTTCATGGCCGACAGGAAGGTTGCTGGGGCATTGGTCAAACCAAACGGCATAACCAGGAATTCGTAGTGACCATCATACGTGCGAAAGGCAGTTTTCTCGATATCTTCCTGGCAGATGTGAATTTGATGGTATCCTGACTTCAAGTCCAGCTTTGTGAAGAATTTTGCCCCCTCTAATTCATCAAATAACTCTTCTATAACTGGAATAGGATACTTGTCAGGAATGGTGACTTTATTGAGGGCACGGTAGTCTACACACATGTACCAAGTTTGATCTTTCCTCTTCACTAGAATTACTGGACTGGAGTATGAACTCTGGTTGTGCCGAATAATGCCTTTCTTCAACATGTCGGAGACTTGCAATTGAATCTCGATTTTATGGTGGTAAGGATACCGTTATGGTCTCACACACACTGGTCCTTGTCCAGGTTGAAGTGTGATTGAGTGTTCAACAGCTCTCTTGGGAGGGAGGCCTTCCAATTCAGCAAAGACAACACGATACTAGAAAAATAAAGCATCCATTTGTTGTTGTTGCTGGTCAGTCAAGTGAGTCAAATCGCTCAATGGCTGAAAGGAACCAATAGTACCTTCGTCTGTAAGCTGCGCCAAGTGCCTTGTAAGCCAACTCTGGAGCGATTGTGTTTCCTGGGACTCAACATTCATGCTGTTCAACTCTACTTGCACTCCCTTGTCTACAAACTTCAAGTAACCTGATGCCCAATTGGCTGTAATATCGCCTAAAGTCTTTAGCCATTCTACCCCCAATATCAAGTCCAACCCCCCAATACCAGTCACAAGAGCAGCAATTTGGCAGTGGTAATCTTTCAGTTGGATGGGTATAGCATCACATTTCTGGTCTACCCCAATTAAATTTCCATCTCCCAAACGTATTCCTAAAGGTTTGATATTACTGACCTGGAGTCCCATTGTAGTCGCCAACTGAGAGGAGATAAAGTTGTGGGAGGCGCCACTATCAACCAGCATCTCGATAGGAATTCCCTGGACACTGCCTCTCAATTTAATTATGCTTCCTTCAAGTTTCTGTGGTGGATGGACTCCCATGAGGTGGTGAAGGTGATGCAAATGCAAGACGCGACATTCCCCATCGATCGGTGGGTCCTCTTCCTCGTTCTCCACTTCATAGAACTCTTCCTCCTCGTCCACCTCATCTCCCTCACCCAATAGCATAATGTAACGCCTTCTTAACTAAATTTAAGACCTATACTGTTCATTAATACCCTTATAAATATATATACTTCATTTTTCATCTTATACTATCTTTGTTCATATTTTCAACATTTCTAAAGCTAATTTTTTTTCTTTTTACACAGTTTTATTCATAATTACCATTTTGCCCCTAGTTATTGACAGCAGGAAAATCCATGAACCGGATAAGTGGATAAGCAAATCCAGTCACCGGGAGTGTCCACACTGCTTGGGAGTATGCGACTACTCCTCGGACTATTAATAATAAACCGACTAACAGAAGCAAAATAATTGATATTTTTCAAAGCAATAACAGAGTATAATAATACAGAGACAGAACACCACGGGATAAATGCCCATATGGCTAGCCATACTATCCTAAGGTCCTAGTTTACCCACTGACACTAAGGGCATAACTTTTTATTTATTTTATGTCGTTATTATATTGTTTTTTTTATGATAACTGTCTTATAATAACCTACATAGAATTTATTTTTCAATCATTTAAACTTCTCAGCTGTACATTTTCCAAAGATATACAGAATATTATCAAAATATAGTCAAATCAACTATTTTACTCATATTAGCCATTTGGCCATAATAGAAATTTTCACATTCATAGCCTTTAATCATTCTTTTTATACTATATTTATTTTCTTATTTATTTAAACCTCATTATAACAATATATGCTTAATTTGCACAAGATTTCTCAAAGTATCACAATTTTCATCATTATGTACTTATATACATATTCACATACCCTTATCATTTTTCATTTTTATCAAGTCCCTTATTCTTTTCACATCTTATATTATCCATATATAACCAAATGAAACATTTAATACTAAGTTACATAATAATTACCTAAAGAACATCATTAGGCCATTACTAGGGTTCCCACTTTTAAATTATTTTCTTCACTAAAATAAGTTCATACTAGTTTAAATCATCACAATATCAAGTTATTTCAAATTAATTCATCAATTAACCCTACTTTTCATAGTTACATAATAGAGATTTCAAGGAGAAATCATCAAAGAAATTGAAATTAATGGTAAATTATATCCACTAACCTTATTTTGTCTTCCTTATCACTTATTCCACCTTGTCTTTGCCTTTTCCTCCTTTAGATTGGCCTTCCTCCTTTTGTTCTTCTTTTGGCCGAAAATACAAGGAAATAATTTATCAATTTAACTCAACAATTAAAACAATTTAAATACACTACTATGCTTTCCTAACCCTACTCTATATGCTGATACAAAATCTCCCTCAAATTCAAGCTCAAACTCATAAAACTATCAAAGTGTGCCTTAGAGATTTTACCTCAAGTATTATGTTTCTTGGCCTTCTCTTGTTACAAACTCTTTCCTATGTGAAAGAGCAGTGATTTTTGAGTATGGGGATAAAATTTCATCTGAAGATATGGAGGAAAAAAGCTTGAGAAGAAGAAAGAATGGAGGAAATGAAACCTAGGGTGAATTTCGGTTTTGAGAAGGAAAAGGGGAGATGATGGTCGAATTTTCCAGATATTTTCTGTGTGTTTCTTCCTTATATAGGGTACTAAATATCTGCAAAAGTAGAGGCCAAGATTTAATGTGTAACTATTTAATCCAATGGTCTCAAAATTGGCCACTTGTCACTCATCTAAGGCATTAGGCTTATCCTAACATTATGAGCTCACATAAACAGTATCATTACACCAAAATATAATCTCATATAAAATTTCATGGTCAAATTCCCGGATTTGACCCTCCTAACGACCCGATTTCGGTTTTTCGCTCTGAAATATGAATTTTCGATCCCGATATCGGATTGCCCTGAAATTTTACCCCGAGTGTCACTATATATTCAAGAACATATGATAAAAATTTCAACTCATTCTGACATCTTTTCAATATACTTTTAGTTTCGACAGCCTATACGGCTAGTCTGAAACCCAAATTTTCAGAATTATCAGAATTGATATTTTTCAGTTCTGCGCGTGCCACTAAACTATGAATAGCATGTATATGAAATTTGAATTCAATCAGAGGTCTCTAAGGCCTCCAATTGCTTAGTTAAAGTCTTAGTTAAACCTACGCTGAACCGTGAAATTTTTCTTCTTTTGCCCTTTTGGAGGTCTATTTGACATCAATTATCACTCAAATTATACCACTAGACTCCATTTCACATGTACTTCCATATTTGACATTACTCTCACATTGCCCATCGGGTCACCCATCCTCGGATTACTATGGCCAGGGCACGCTTAACGGAGCACTTTTTGCAACCTTTCCATCCTAATCAATTTTAATCACTACTAAACTTATCATAAAATAATTAATCATACGTAATAATAAATCATGCACAACAAATGATAATTCGGGGCGTTACACATAACCTTCAATTGTGCTTTCGAGCACCGGTGTTGTGGGGAGTAACGCTCACCACATTGGAAACATAAACCTTTTTGCCTTTTCTCTTCCCACTCATTTTTTGACAGTTGCCGGAGGCCTAATCGCCGTTGTCCCCATTTTCCAGCTTCAGTGGAGGTGTTAGGAGCAGATGAACGTTCTACTACTGGACTTGCCATTGAGTTTTTTGTTTGGGTAAGGTCCGTAGAGTAGTGTGTTTGGGCAGGGCTGAAGAAGGTTTTGTTGGATCCAGCCCAAGATCCATTGGCCACATGTGTTCTGTATGGCCCTTCTTTTTCTTTCAGGGAAATCTGCCATTGTTTGGTCGACTGTAACCCTCCTCTCCCAATGTGCAGTGAATTTTCAATAGATCGTGCTAACCTCATAGCTTCCATTCTGTCTTCAGGCTTATGAACTTTCACCCAACCCTTGATCTCATCTCGCAAGCCACTAATGAAGTACCCGACATATTGGGGCTCGGGTAGACCAGGAGCAGAAGCAGCGACGAATTCAAAGAGCTCGATGAAATCTTCGACACTTCCAGTTTGCTTCAGATCAGCTAGTTCTTCAAAGGGGCTAGACCAATGAGTACCACCATAGCGTCGCATAAGGTCTGATTTGAATTGCTTCCATGTCATAGTTGGGCATAAGTCTATAAGCATAGAGAATCAGTTAATCGTGGCTCCCTCCATGCAGATTTCAGCTAAGTGGATGCGCATCTCCAGGGGAATTTGGTTGACCCGAAAATAAGTCTCCATTCTCATTGTCCATCCTCTAGGATTTGTCCCGTTAAACATTGGAAGTTTAACCTTCTTCAAGGATGCAAAGGGATCTGCAAAATGGTTAGAATGGATCTGGTAAGTCATCCTCTGAGATGAACCTGGGCCCTGACGATTTCCTCCTTCCATCATTGTTTCTCCTTGGGAGCTAAATTCCTCAAGGTGACTGGGTTGCTTGTCTGTCCGTTTAATCCAGTTGAGCACATGACTCCGAAATTCCTCCTCCTTAATCTTGGTTAATTCCTCTTGTTTCTTGTCCGCCTGTTAACGGTGTTCAAAGTTGGCCAAGTGAGTCTGAATTTCAGTGACAGTTTTTGAGATCTCCTGCACACAGGCAGCTAGGTCCCCTACGCTGTTTTCTGTTTCCTCCATACGATTGTTCAAAGTCTGTAAACGAGTCTCCATTGTTCACCTCCTATGAGATCCGGCAGGTCGAACCAATGATGAGGATTGGAATTAAAAGAAAACAAATAACAACCACAATGGATGAAAAATATAATCTGTATATATTGATTGAAGAACCAACCAATACAAAGTTCAGTATACTCGTGTATTACAATCAAAAGAAAGAAATAACCAAACACTAATATAGCAAGGGCCTAATACAAAGAAGATAGCCCCACAGCTCCTCCTCCTCCCTTACTCTCCACACTGTTCTCTTTAGTAAAATCTCTCAACATGCCTTCCTCCTTCCCTCCTTTCCCTCTTATACTTTATTCTCCTAGTAACTGCCTAGTTGCCAGCTCAGCTCTGCTCCTCCTCCCTTGCGTGCATCTTGGATCGCCTTTCATAAACTCTCCATATGGTGGGCCTGTAGGCTTGGACTTCTGGGTTCATAGCAAGATCTTCATCAATATCCGAGCTGGAATTGATAATACAGATGCTGCATTTATTACATTGAGGTTTGCATAGGTTAGTATAGTGGAAAAGTTTTTTGCCTACAATCTTTGAACTTGATCAAGAATTTAATTGATGACAAAATGTCATGTATTTGCAAAAGAAAAAAAAAACTAAGTTTTGTATATTGACCCACTAAATTTTTTATTATTTTATGATAACCAACAGCATAGTATTCCATGCTATGAGGGTCCAATTTAGCTAGAGTAAATGGGGTGCCAACCAAACAAACGAAACTATGAGGGTCTAATTTTGATAAAATAAAAGTTTGGGAGCTTTCTTTTAATGAATAAAATAAAACTTTAGGAAGTTGATAGACAAAATACAATGTGCATGGAGCTATATGAATTACCTGCCTCACGAGTTCTTTGAATTCCATGATTTATAGCCCATGAAGCGATCACTATTATTATGAAGTACAAGGCTATGTTGACGATTAACAGCCAGAAAGCTGCAGACCTGGAAGCTCCAGAATCCATGTCCTTCTCGCAGCCTCAAGGCAGAAACAAAAAAAGAACTTGTTAATGAGTCACCTTGTTAAGCTTAGAGGAAAGAATATGTGTATATATATGTGCGAAGGCAGAGTTGCTATTTTCCTTATGAAAATGATTTCAAGGACGACCCTCACATATTATTTAATGCATAATTTTCTTCACTTTCGTAGGAATGGATTGTCTTATTTTGAAGAAATGCCTTCAATTCCTTTCCCTTGCTGGACTTGCATCAATGGAGGGGAAGGAATCAAATTTAAGTTATGGAATTGGGGCCACTTTTCCTTCTTTGCGGACAATGATGGAATAAAGTTAAATGTGAACTTTTTCTTACCCTCCACCTTTTGTCACACACTAGCTCTTTTGGCTTTGCTGGATTTTCCGAAAGTCTGTAATTGCCATGTTCTCTCTTTTTTTCATCTTTGTTACAATGAAATATGAATAAAGAATAGAGATAGTTGATAACCATTCTAAACTCGGTTATGATCTGAGCTGTCTAAATGTTATTAACATTAAAGACCCATTATGAACTATTACTTAGCCTGACTCATTTAATATACTCAAATTAGTTATACCAGGCTAAATGCTTTACTATAGAATTACTAACTTGACCGTTTGTCAAAAACCTGCCCGTGCTCTTCCTTTTTCAGGGAACAGGGATCTTATGGTCAACTACCAATAGTGAATAGTGAATCAATATTTAGTTTTAGCACCAGAGTCATTAGAAGTTTTAGGGTGACTTTTGAGGCTTAAAAACAAAGTATAAGCTCAGTTTGGTAGCAAGTCGCTGAAAAAACTAGAATATCAATATGATATCATCACATCAGAATGCTCATAAAATTTTCAAAAGGATAGAGAAAAAGGTCCTTCAACATCAAGTACTTATAGGTTCAAAACAAGTAAATGGTAAATAAATCTTGTACATGTGATGTCTGCCACCAGACAGACTATTTTACAAGCTCAAGCATGAAAAAACTACTTGCATCAGGACCTTTATTTACAAAAGATCTTTCCAATGGACTAAGAAAAGGCAATTTTCTCCACAGACACGCCAATTAAATTTGTCCGACTACACCTGTGTCCTTGAGGATTGTCTTCAACCAAATAAAATTACACTTTCAAGGACAGCTTTTGAGCAGCTAGAGCTTCAGCCTCCAAGGTTGGTTCCCACAAAATTGTAGTCTCCGCCAATAATGAGGTCACCACATAGGGGTCCATGTTTGATGCTGGTCGTCGATCTTCTAAGTAACCTGAAAGCAAATTAAATAAAAAATCAGCAACATGGATGCTAGATTCTGGCCGCAGAAGCTAAGTTGAGACAAGAAGGTAAAGGTTACCCTCTTTACAAATTCATTACATTCAATTCAAAGTTCCGTAGCAGTTCTGTCTATAAAGTACCTTTTCCTTTCTTCTCAGTATCACGCCCTACTCTGATCGAGCAACCACGATTTGCCACTCCCTAAAAATATAAATGTAACAAACGTATATATCAGTGTATAAGAGAGGAAAGCTTTCTTTATCATGTGTATCTATTTTTCTACTGTCAGCTTTATAGAGTTGATATGGCCTGCAAAATTACCCAAGAAAATGTATCAATGCTGGCTGTTTCATGCTTTCCAGTCAACCTTCTCTCATTTCCTTCACCGTAGGCACTGATATGATCTGTATGGCGAAGTGACAGATTCAAGATTGCTTTCTTTATCACTTCAAAGCCGCCATCCTCCCTCATGCTCTTTGTACTGAAGAAAAGGGAAAATAAGGACAATCAAAATAGTTCTTGTTGTAAATTTAGAATGATTGCAAAGAGTTGATAATCAAGATCAAGTAAAATCATATTGCCTGTAATTGGTGTGGCACCCAGCACCATTCCAATCACCCTGTCAACACAAACAAGAGTGTCACAATGACACTTGACGAAATATTTTAATTCAACAAATGAGAAAAGAAACACGAAGATTTAAATCACCTCTATTGGCTTGGGATCCAATGAGAGAACAACACCTGCTTGTTCAGTGATTCTCTGTCCAAAAATAATTATCAAAGCATGAATAGTTTAACAATAAAAAAAAATATATATATTTACCTTTACCAGAATCAACTTCAATTGATGGCCTCATCAGAGACAAACCAGATAGGTCAGAATCCAATATATGAGTTTATTATTAGCCTTATATTCTTTTCAAAGAGATGAAGCCTTTAACCATGAAATGAAGGAAAAAGAATCCACACACTTCATTTTAAGTAGTTTGGGATAAACGTCTGGTAGCTATTAGTCATAGAGATATGCATTTTCACTTAAAATTTTTGTGCCCCTGCAGAGTTAATTTCTTGCCATTGACGTCATAAATCTAGTGAAATAACCACTACAGATGTTTATTACCTCAAGAATGTATCTTGAACACCAGATGTGATCTCCACCATCAATCCCCACACTCGGACCCACCTGATACTCCCACTGCATTACGTTGAAACATTAAAATGATTGCAAAACCGAAAAATCATAGTAATAGCTGTAATCAATTTCTCGGCAACATGAGATGGCTCATGGTCAGAAGTAAACCTGTCCAGGCATAACTTCCCCATTGGTGCCACTGATATTAATTCCAGCATATAAACAAGCCTTATAATGAGCATCTGATATGTCACGGCCAAAAGACTTATCAGCCCCAGCTCCACAATAGTAAGGACCCTGATATAAACATAAAGGAGCTGATCAGCTTAAATTACCAAGTTACATTAGATGATATTAATGAAGAACTCAATGTCAATAGATTATTACCTGAGGACCAGGATAGCCTCCAACAGGCCAGCCCAAAGGCCACTTCACATTTGGTTGAAGCAAGGTGTACTCTTGCTCAATTCCAAACCTTATCAAGTGTGGAAAAACAATAAAAATTAAAATCTTTGCAATCCAACAATAAACTCAAGTAACATTAACACGATGAGTGCTGAACTGAAACGTAAAAATATGAAGGAGAAAAGAGCATGCTGAAACAATGTAGAGCTGAAGCTTGCAAGATTTCAATATCTTGATCATTGGACTTTATACGCATATCATTTTAAATAGAAAAACATAGGAATAAGACCAATACTATTAAATAATTTTACCATGGAACTTCATCTATAACTTTCTTGTTGCCAAAAATCTCAGCAGCACGGTGGCGTTTGTTTGTAGGGATGGGTTCACCAGCTGGTGTATATGTATCGCAAATGACCTTCATAAAATATATAGAGCAAACAGAACCATGTTGACAAAGTCAAGACATTTTATGGGGATCTGTTTCAGTAAGAATTTGGTATTTCAGAATCAAATTGGTAGTTACTTGGCTCGGTAACACTCACCAAGATATTGTTACCTCCACGAAAAGGGTCCTTAAAGATTGCCTGAGGGCTGTATAAAATGTTCCAAATCAAGGCAATGCTTAAAAATAGAAATACATACAGAAAGTTTTTAATACTTTCAACGGATCTTACTATAAAATAACTTCACTATCTTCTCCTGGAGCTTGTCCGGTACTTGATCCATCATAATTCCACCTTGGAAGCTCAGACGGATGTTCAACAGGCTTTGGGATTGTCTGAAAACATGAACAGACAAGATTGTAACAGGCATGACTATCACTAGGCAGTAGGTCGAAGCATATGCTAGTTCTTATCCATTATCTTTACAATTCTCTATTACCTTTGACTTGCTTCTCAGATCTATTCCGGATCCTCCAATCCTGTTTCATATTGATGTAACATTATTAGTGATACAGCTAAACTACCAATCTATCCGCTTCTTCAAGATACATTTTTAAGCAGAGAACTGTATACCAAATATATTCAGCTATTATCTTGTCAGTGTACGGGGTGATGTCCAAATTTAGAAGATCCTCTAGCCTATTGATGGTGCTGTTATCGGACTTCAGTGCATTTACTCTGAGCCTGGAAGTGCTTTTAGTTGCTGCTTTCTTGTTCTGCTTTAACAACAGAGAACTCCACATCTTTGTTGTCAAGAGACTTGCCGGTCTTGAGTTCTTTGGAAGTCTCATCTGCCATTGTGCAGAAGGCGCCAAGATTTGTGCCATTTTCACCTACTCCTTGCTGCAAATTTTGAATAATTATAATTAAAACATAGCTGAAAAATAAGAATTTGATACTCTGAAATTAAGATGAGAAATAAATCAAAGCAGATCAACTACAGAACAGATGAAGGAATGAACCCACTTTTATCTACTTCCTCCTCCTCCTCCTCCTCTCTCTCTCTCTCTCTCTCTCTCTCACACTCTCTCAACTGCCAGTATAAAGCCCCAAAAACGGCCTCACTCCTGTCAAATACCACATCTGAGCTCACAACTGCACAAGCTGGCATTCTACTCAGGTTCTGACAGTTAGAAAATTGGCAAAGAGATCCAAAAATGTTACCAACTGAACGAACCTTGGAGGAATTCTACATTGTTATTGTTTCATAATCAAGTGGCTTTGACATGTCAAATTGTCAAGACATGCATCATCAACCAACTCTGGTATAAACGGTAAATAATTCGCAAAGGACAAAATCAGTTTGACTTGAATTACTGTAAAAGCATATTTTCTTTTTAGTCCAAAAAGAGAAGTGATGCCATGCGAACTGCTGAGCAAAGAAGCTTTGTCTGCACAATTTATGATAAGGAAAAAGGAATATATGCCATTGAAAAAAACCATGTTGATTGGTTGGCTATATTCCACTGAGGGTTGTTGGCTTAATTATTATCCTATCAGTCCTGATGGGGACCAGATTGTTTTTGTTGCATATAGTTCAAAAGGTGCATCTTTTATTTAAATGGCCTATAAAAGTACCCATACTCATGTTAGTATCTTTGGTCACCACCAAAAAGTTTCTTTAAAACCATTATAATATATCATCAAATCCTGGCAGGTGGGGAAACAAACTAAAATAGTTAAAGGTAAACCTTTGATCTCAATTTTTTTATTTTCATGATTACATATTTGTTTCAGAAATAACTTCTAAATCCCAAATTGGAACGGTAAAATTTTATGATACATAAAGGATTTCGTGACAGAAAATTGTACTTTAGATGATAAAGGGAAAAATAGGGGTAAATTTAGAGATGCACTAATTTTGGAGCATTAATAATCACAAACAGTTTGAGAGCCCAAATCATCTACATTTCCACTTTCACCAGAATCAACATAATGCTTCATTATGATATCTCATTATTCTAGATCTCTAATCAGGGGGACAAATATTCGCTGCCCAAAATCCAAACCCATTTAGCCATTTTCCTATAAAGATTAAAGCTTGAAGCAGAAAATGATCAAAGAACGTACCTTTGGAGCAAAAGGAATGTGGGTATGACAGAACTTGCCCCTCAGTGAGTGAGCAAGTGAGGCAGATAATTGAACAGAGAATAAAAAAGGGAGGGAGAAGAAAAGGAAGAGAAACGGTAGCTGTTATAGTAGTTGCAAAACTCTAATAAAAGATGAAAATTTAAGGAAAAAAAAAAAGATTTTTTTTGTTGGCTTTTCCATAGGAGATAGGGGTGTGCTATGAGTGGCGGAAAATGGTTTCTGGCCTCTTTAGTGACACCAAGAGAAGCTTGGACTACATTTTCAGTATTAAAGATAAGGTTTTTCAGATTCTCTCTCTGCATTCACACACCTGGAGTAGGAACTCTAACCAAACCATTATTCTAATCATTTGCTCATTAAATCTTAATTATATTAATTGTTAATCATGCGATTTCGTGGCCTCTTATGACATATTATGCTTTTGAGAACCAGAAGGGACATTGGATTTGGAGAATGTTTAAATATAAGATCTTGTATTGATCGCCTCAAAATGGCTTTTCGATGTGATTGAAGCAAATCAGATTAGTACAAAATAACTACCATAACTAAACTAAGTTCTAAGCAAGATGCTTCCCTTCCTTGTTTATCAACCTCAGCAACAAGTAAGCTCAATCAACTACTTTTCCCTTTCTCGTTTATCAATATAATATTAGGTTCTTTTTTTTTTTTATCTAAAGTCAAATAATTAAATAGATTATTTTAAGTAGCAGGTTCCTTTTATTATATATATATATATATATATATATATATATATAGAATCGAATCCAATTAGAAACTGAAATTTGAAAAAATTAAAAAAAAAATGAACTTCGGTACTCATCGACGAATCTAATAACTAAAATTTCTTATATTATCAATTGAAACCGAGTAAATATATAGTTATGATAGTTTCACTGTGCGGTTTAAATTTTCAATTATTTTATATTTTCGATTATTAATCAAATTAAATTAATATCTACATATTTTACTAACCGAAATCAAACAAAACTACTCGATATAGTTTTTTCAGTTTTCAATTAAAATAGTAAAGCAAGGTAAAAAAAAAAAAGTCTGCCTTATAACAAAAGGAATAATTATAGTTTTAATTGACAGTAAAACTAACAATAATTGAATATTTGTTTGCCTACAGATGGAAGAATTTACCAAACTCTAACAGAAGACTCTTTTGCAAGTCAAATAACTGCAAGAATCTTCCTTTGCCTCGCCCATACTAACATGCTAATACTTTAATAAATCATCATTTTTTATGGTAATTCAACGAACTTGAATTTTTTTTTATTTTTTTTCCTTTTATTTATGCATTTTTTAATAAATAATAAGCTCATTAGCTAGATTTTTTAAGAAATAAGTTGGTAAGCATGGCGCCAAACTAATAATTAAAAGTAATTAAGCATAATCTATCTGTTAAAAAAAAAAAAAAAGGTCTCCGTCTTGTGGAATGAGTCCGCCCACCAAATATCATACAAATTATTAATAGGAATGGAGAAGAGAAATCATTTAGCTACATGGACGACATGTCGTCGAGTTGCTCATACTTTGATTAAATGGATTGCTTAGTTGAGGCCCATGGGCTGGTCCTTGGACAAAAAACTAAAAGAATAGCTACTTTCCTATTTTATAGCGAAACCCGATTGTAGATCGGATTTAAACAGAAAAAAAATATATATATATACTAACTCTGTTCCATTTTAAAATATTTTTTTATTTTACTTTAAAAATTTTTTTAGAAATTTAAAAAATAAATTTATATATATACTCTTATTTTTATACATTTTATTAAATATTTCTGTTTTTATTACTTTTTATTTTTAATTAGAATTAAATAAAATTATTAAAAATATAAAATATTATTTTCATCAATAACTATAATATTTTTTTTTATAAAAGTGAGATATTTTAATTATTTTCTTAATTTTTATAAAAAATAAAATTTAAAAAGACACGTAATGCATATTTACAGGTTGCCATTCAATAACAGTGAACTACATAAATTATGGTTCTTGCAGCAATAACAAAGAGAATTAATGTAAAAGCGAATATAAAATAGTACTTTTTATGTTCTTTTTTATCTGTTATTTTTGAATAAAATTTAAATTATATTTATTTGTTATTTTTATATTTTTAATATAATATAATTTATTTTTCTTTCTTAATAAAGTTAAAATCAATCAAATTTTATAATTTAATCTTAACCACATAATTTAATACTAAATTTAAATTTATTTATTATTTTTTACTGATAAAAATAATTGATAAAAAAATGAAAAAAGTATTAACGTGAGATCCAAATCAATTATAATTTTAGGTAATTTAGATGGCTGAAAGAGAACGACATTAGCCATCAGCTAAAATGAATGGTATGTTTGTGGGTTTGCCTTTTTCTGTATTCTAATTGTCAAACCATGGAATTAGAATGGTCCTGGTGGGTAATGATTAAAACATTTTATTTTGCTCTTTTAGGACCACTAAATGAGCCTTTTGCACACCTGCATCGCACTACCACACGTTTAAATTCCCAGTTTTCTCCTTAAGATCCAAGTGCGGAGGTAAACAAATTTTCTACTTTAGTTAAATTTATTAGAATTAAAAAATAATAAATAAATTTAATTTAATATTAAATTACGTAATTAAAGTTAAATTATTAAATTTAATTAATTTTAATTTTATTAAAAAAATAAATTAAATTATATTGAAAGTAAAGTGACAGATAAATAAAATTTAAATTTTATTCAAAAATAACATATAAAAGTGAAAGTAATGAGTAGTTTTATACTCCTTTTATTTCATTTCAAGTGTCACTTTTAGTTTTTTTATATAAATTAAGTTAATAATTAAAATTTCTTAATTATCATAGATATATTATTAAATAAGATAGCTACAATGTAAAAAAAAAAAATTAAAACTAGTACAATTTAAGATAAAAAGAGTTAAATTATTTTTTTAAGAAGGAGAGAATATTTAATTTTCTATTATAAATTATAATGAAAGATATCATAAATAGAATAATCTAGTAAAGTGGGCAATACTTTGAAATCATGACTGTTTCAAAGGAAGGTATATAGCCATCATTCATAGCACTCATTTTCATTATAGCATTCACTTTCATCATAATACATTTGATCAAACTTCTTCCTATTTAGAAAAACAAAAGCAACTCATTTTTTTTCTTAATAAATGAAGTCAAACGCAAAATGATCATAGGTGAACAAAAAAATTTGTTCAAACCGTTGAAATATGTTGGTGTAAGATATTGAATGAGCATGACCACACCATAAATAGTTTTACGATCGATAAAATTCAGCATTTTTGAGATTGAAAGGTATGATTCGCTTCATTTAACATTGTGACATAAGTTTCTTAAGCTATCCGTTGATTGTCTCGGAGCATTGCAGTGCCTTCTTGGACTGGAATTTTGAACAATGACTTCTGCATTGAAATACAAGCATCCAATGCAGCTAACAAGGGTCGGGCAAAAATAGCATTATAGGAAAAGGCATATTTATGAACATGAAACAAGTTGTACATGTTCAGATAATTGCATTGTCTCCGAGCTGGAGAGTTAGGTTGATTAAGTCTTATACTTTGAGTGCCTGCCTAGATATGCCAATCAGCAGTACAAAAATCGGCTCTAAAAGATTAGTTGACATTTCAAGTGCTTTAAAGGTTTGTAATGTGATCAAATTGACCGTACTTTATGTGTTTATTAGAATCCATTGAACTATGCAGTCCTGTAACACCCTATATACGATCTGTTAGAAGACCCAGATATCGAATGTCACACCCGAACTTAACTTCCTTTAAACTGACTAACTATAAAATTTACTTTTTAAAATCTTGATATAACATAATTACTATTCATTTTCTAGAAATTTTGACAGAATTTCCTCTAACTATTTACAACTTCTTGAGAAATAAGAATATAAAAATCAACACTTCTACCATCATACGAATATTTTGATAGCTTCAATCAAACTCCAGCACATATATTCCCATGCGCCTCAATAAAATATTCAAACTAACATTCTTCACCTGTTAAGAAAACATTATACTAGTATTTTTGTCCTCAACTACATCTATATAATTTCATCATACAATTATAACAACTACAAAATCTCTTTTTCACCATCAATAAAGCATTATTAATATTACAACAAACTTAATCGTGTACATACCAAAATAATGCAATACTAGCATAGTATAATCATCTTCTTGGTGTAACTATATCCATCTGGTAATCTCATATGCAAAATTTCCAAAAAATATGTTTTACTTGCTTCGACCAAACCACATATCAACCTACGCGCGGAGAAAATCATATGCTAAGCCAAAGCTTAGTGGTGACTACAAAATTTATTTTTATAATAATACAATTTAAAAATATATATTTTTCCAACATATCAAAATATACACTTATAAAATCAACATAATATAAAAGTCGTAAATCACGAAGTCAAAATGTACTTAGACACAAACAATAATTATTAAACTTAACATGTAATTTATACAAGTAATTTATTAATAATGTACTTAATTATTTTTAAATTACATAAAATTAAATAGTTAATTTTTAGGATCGGTACCTTATTTCCCATAAATTATTTGCTAAATAAAACCAATTGGGTACGGACATCCATTCTCAAGTATTCACACATAATTGCATACATATACATACCTGTATATATGTACATCTATGTCTAATTGCATTAAGTTATAACAGTTAATATAATACACAATTAACTTCACTATGAATAACCTATTTACTTTAAGTAAAGAAAGTATTTTTATTTTTTTTATAACCGTTTCACCTATTTATTTATTTTTGATATTTGCCCCAAGTAAAATTTAGCGAAACCGCACCGAGCAGGATAAACGGGAATAAATATAGGACCGAGTTCATAGGAACCATACAGTCCATCAATCTCAATTTTCTCAAAATTGATATTCAAAATTTATTATATATGTGTGTGTGCATTTATACTTATACTTATGTTGACAGAGCTCGTGGAGCCATTTAGCCCACAATACTAAATTAATCAAACCCACCGGAAGAGCTCGCAGAGTCATTCAATCCGGTATCCAAATCAAAATGCAGTAATGCTAAACATCCCTAATTGGCATGCCTAGCTTATCTTATATCTCCAGTTCCTATCTAATTTTACTAAGGGCAAAAATGAAATCATCATTAAATTAAATAAATAAATAAATAAATAGCATCATACATATGTCAGTCTTACTTATCCTCAATACTCATCATTTTACTGTCTTTATTTTCATAAGTACCGTGGTGCTCCACTTATCACCCCTTTTAGTCTCAAATTATCATCAATTGGCGAATTTCACATCAATTGATTTATTCCAGTTATACACAAGTTTATAGTCATGCACGCTCATCATGATTACAAATTCATTTAATTCAAATTATATTTATTTAATTTTGTAACCACTATATAGCAATACATCATCTTATTTCAATCACAACTATAATATATCTACAAACCAATTACGTATACAGGTTAATTTATTAAGGGAGTATAAACTCGAATTCTCAATCTCAAATATTCTTCTTATACATATGCATAGTCACATATCTTCTAATTATAATCCAAATCTCACAGAAAAGATAACTCAAAATGGCAAAACTTTAACAAATTAGGAGAAACACATTCTTATAATTGAATAATTCATGATTATTACACTTCACAAATTAACTCGGTAACCTACACTAACTAAACTACTAATTGAAATTTAACTGATTAAACCTTATAGTCATTAATTCACAAAAATTAAGCTAAATTATTTCCTTAAAACTAAAAACACATTATTAACCAGTCATCACATACATCTAATCAATGGTTCTATATTCTCCATTTAATTGTACAAATTGCTTTTCAAATCTAACGATTTACATAAATATATTCATGATTCAGTGTCCTGATTAGTCTCTTACTTGATCCAACGCATCCAGTATTACTTAACCCATTCATGCGCCTAAAGATGTATATATTTATGAGTAATAAGCTCAATATTTAATCTAATGAACCGAGTTTAACAATAAGGGAATGTACCAATTAAATATAGCACCTTTGTTGTCAATCCAAGGATTCAAATTGTCTACATCTGAGTATACCCCTACGTACGTATCCGTGGCAACTTGACTATCATTCAAATCTTAATTATATCACCCATTCATCACAAATTATAATTCTAAATGAATTCATAAATTTAAACATGTGTATATTTACTAATACAAAGAAAATTTCCAAGTTATCCATGAGAATAACTACTGTTTTACCGAGGATCAACTTTTTTTTCTTATTTACTAATTTTAGAAGTAAAATTTAACTAAACACTTAAATTCATACACTATAATCAATAAAACCCGAATCATCAAGTTCATCACTTAGCACATAAACTAAACACCTCTTTGTTATTTACATATGATAAAATGTTTGACTCTTTTAACTATGTGACTCATTTGACTTAACCAGTTCCATTAAACAATATCTTAAATCAAGTTTTATGATTTCTTGATTAAAATCAAGCAACTAGGTCATCTTTCAATGACTAATTACCTAATATTACAACTATTAAACTTATGTACACATGTTGTGTTATGATCAATTTAACTTAAATAAAATCTAAGTTCTCCTTTATTAAACCACTAAAAATTCTTATACATATATACACACACACACGCACGCAAGTACATTAGCCGTCTACCTTTTTATGCCTTTCATACTTTAAAATTTTTCCCAGATAATAATGAACACAGGGCAAGAAAAGTTAATAAGAACTCCCTTTAACTAATTTTCTCAATCAACAAAAGTTTAACCCTTCAAAGACATCACATATCAACAATTTTTAAAACCATCTAACACCACAACGCATCAACAACACATTTCACGAATTAAAACACATGGAATCCAATCATTTAATTCAAATAAAATAAAAGTTCCTGACCAAAATTCATTTGCTTGATTTAAATAAATCTCTAGAAGTAAATTTGGTAGTTACATACTTGTTTGGTGTCGAATTTCTGCATTGTTCATATTTTGTCGTCATATAGCTCGTCGGACCGGTCGTCAAAACCTCGCCGGAGCTTCGTCGGCGTGAAACCAAGCATACCCCGAGGTAGCTTATGTTGAGAGGTATCTAGCGACGGTAGTCACGCGCTGAACAACCTCCGTTCTCAACCTAGATCTAATCGACAGAAACTTGCCAGTGCAACTGGTGTCGCGATAAGCCATCGTCAGTCGTCGGAGGGAGGAAGAAATTCTCGATTTAAAGGGGGAAAGGGGAACGACGGAGGGAGAATCGCCACACCCTTGAAGACGGCAATGGATAGATGCCGTTGCTGTGGTCGGTAGTAGCACAAAGCGGCCACAAAGGACCGCCGGTGATCGACGCTGCTAGTCAGCCTCCTATCCCCTTTTTCTTTTCCTCCCTCCTATTCTTATTTCTTCTCTTTTTCCCCCGTTTTTCCCATCCTTAATTGTTGTTGTTATTTATTTAATTATATTTTTTCCATCAAGTTTGTCTAGAAAATTCTATGAATCCTACACCTATTATTATTATTATTATTATTATTATTATGTAACAGCTCGATACACAAGCTCAATAAAATCATTGGGTGGTTTTTTACTCAATGATTTACTAAAGTCTTAGCAACTCGTTTTTTGTATCAGGGCATTAATTACCACCTTCAGGCTGAGATTTTGAATATCTATTGCCACAAAATTGAATCTTTTTACGTAAGCTCGTAAAGGCTCACCTTTATCCTGCTAAACCTAGTTTAGGTCGTAAGAGACCTTAACAGACTAGATAATTGCTACAAACTTGGCCATAAACAAGTCACTAAACTGCTCGAAGTTCTCCACTGAGTGCTCAGGTAAGTTCCTAAACCATCATTTGGTGCAATATGGGCAAAAATGAGGGTAGTTTTGTTCAGGCCAGTTTTCTGATAGGGCAGAGATAGTGTTTAAATAAGGGAAGAGATCCATTATGGAGATAACTTTTACGCTTACCGCACCAAATGATGACGGTCTGAAAATACCGAGCTATCAACTAAGCAGGATTTGAGTAAAGCACGTTTACCACCTAGCTAACGAGAACTCGAAAATTACTAGGAAATTGATGGAAAATTCTGATGACGGAAGTTTTAACGGTCAAGTCAAAAAAGATATTCTGAAAACGAGAAAAAGGAGTAAAAGAGTCCATGGTCATACCTGCAATGCCTTTTTGTTATGGTGACAAGTGGTAGAGCTTGAATGCAATTGCAAATCCTAACGAGGAAAAACTCTATCACTTCCAATTTTTGAGGACTAGACAAGGTAAGCCCCTTTTACTTCTTATTTGGTTGGAATTGGAATTTTCAAAGGATACTGCTGCCGCCTAGAGAACGGCTCTTCAACCTGAATAAGTGTTGCTATAATTAACCGAGTTGTTTGCTCAAAATTAGCAAATTATACGGGCCAATTCGGTTCATCCGGACTACTTTTAGGGTCCAATATATATATCACCAATTTAGAATAACCATAGCTTTATATATTAGGACACACGCTTATTCTTAAAAAAACAAAGAGCGTCAGATCTTCTAAGCGCCATGGTAAATAGTTATATTAGTAATTTAATTATAAAATATAATAGCCTTTAAAATATATTTAAATATTAATCTAAATTATAATTTATGTAGTGTTTTTAATGTTTTTGAAAATTATAATTCGTAAAATACATTGTTTGATGTAATTTACAGTACAAATATTTTTTTTCCTGGTTAATTTGCCATTTAGTTAATTTTAATATAAATAATTAATTATTAATTAATTGTCATTAGAATAAAGTTAAATTTATTTTACTTTCCAATCTAAACAAAAGTTATAATTAACGTTTTTTCTAAAAATAAACTCGAATAAAAAATGTTTTTTTCCTAAATTAATTAGTACTTGTCAAATAAAATGATATATAGCGTGTTTTTTTTTTACCTTCTAATCTTTAAATTATTGAAATTTAAATAAATGTGTGATAATATAAAAATATGTTTAAAAAACCAATTAAAAATCTATGAAATAATTAGTAAGTCATAATTGATATATAGAGCTTACAAACTTGGAACAATTTATAAATAAATATAAATTAAATTAAGAGAAGTAAAATATATATTTTTTCTATTTGAATTATATTTCCTTCCACTGCAAAATCGAAAGAAAAAGTAGGATAGACTATATATACACATATAGACTAAAATTTTATTTGAATTATGTTTCCTTCTGCTACAAAATCGAAAAAAATTAATAAATAAAATATGTAAATTAAATAGAAAAAGAAATAAAACTCCATCATGAAATAAATTAATAATTAATAACTAATAATTAATGAGAATTAATAAGAAAAAAAAAAGAAAAATATTTATCTTGAAGGAGAAAGTTTCTTGAAACCGCCGAAAAAATAGATAAAAGTTATAATAACATTATATTCACTTCAACTATGGTAAATAAATGAAGGTCAAAAGTATACATATGTTTTTTTTTTTTAATGATTGAGCCAAACATATATTATCTAAATTGGACCGACAATTTTGACATACATAATAATTCATTATTAGATTATTATGAATTTAAATTAAATAAGAACAATTCAAATGCAGTTTCACACCAGAAATCATATTTCAACACCTTAATGAGCCAAAGGCAGACAATTGCCCTTGTTTTTATATGGTCAGATTGAACATGCCTAGAAGCTTCCTCTTGAATCGTTTGGAGTGTTCATTCCAACAGGAACCATTATATTAAAAAATAATTTTTATTTTTAATTCATTCAGCACATTCAAATTATGTGTTTTGGCCTCTTTTTTAACATTAAAAAATTATTACTCTACCTAATACATTTTCAATTGATCAAATTCGAATTTTACTCTTTCCGTTTCGTTGTATATTATAAAAAATTAAAATATTTAGATTCCAAAGTTACACTTTGAATGGTGATTAAGCTTCTTGGGCTGAATCTTTAAGTGGAATTGCTTCCAATAATCACCATCCAAAGTGTAACTTTCAAAAATTAAAAAAATCTTTTTTTTTATAATTTTGCTTTTTAGATAATAAAAATGGAAATAATTTTGTATCTTACAGAACCAAATGTATTTAATATGCATTGTTTGGTTGGGTAAAATTAAAATATAAAAATATATATTTTTCAGTAATTTATATTTATCGACGTACGGTATAATTGATGTACCAAATGAAATATCAATAAAAGCGATTTTTAAATATTACAGTATACACAAATTATAAGAAATATACTATATATTTTTATTGAATAAAAAAAACACAAATTATAAACAACAGCATGCATAAATATTATTTCTAAAAAAAAAACAACATAAATATTACAACATATTTTTATGAGCAAATTACCTCAAATACCATCTTTTTTAACTTTTTTTCATAAACTATAACCCTTTTTAAGTTTTTCATAAATCTCACTTTTTTAATTTTTATTTTCAAAAATACAACTTTTTTTATCGAAAAAGTAAAACTTTCCTTGGCTTTTCCTCTTTCACTGATCTCGTCCTCCTCTTCATTTTCCAGCAATCTCTTTCTCCTTCCACCTCACCGGCGATTTCTTTCTCCTTCTACCTCACCGACATATTTCTCTTTCTCCAACAATCTGGAATTATCTCTCTGGTGTCGGTGCTGCCATTGTGATTTGACATGTTGATTGGTGCAGGATAGCGAGATGTTAGCCGAATTGCTGTATGGAGCAGGGATGGAAGAGATCTCCTCTTTTACTCATGTGTTACGGGGACTTTCCTTTATTTATTTATTTATTGTTTATTTTCTGGACAAGCCAAACATTTCTGGCCGCTAAATAGAGTTGAATTCGGTTATCAGTGGAAAATTGAATGCATTTTCCATCTTTCAAAACGGGATGGGTTGTGGAAGATCAACGCTTATCAGTTTTATTTTCGTTTTGTATCCAATGTTTACTAAATTGGATGAACAATGACTGTCTTTTTTTTTTTTTGCATTCTGAAAAATATATATGGAAAATGATGGTCATATATGATAGCAGCTCATTTTGTTGTTGTTTTATTTGCCTTAATGAATAATAATTTACCAGCATTATGCAAAGTATTTCTAGAACAAATTTCACAATTAGCACAATATGTTGGAATCATTATTTTTTTAAAATAAAAACTAAGGAATACAAAGTATGTAGAGATCTTGTGACTTCATGTTCCTTAGTTTCTGTTGCTTGTAAACAACATAGGTTAAAGAAATCCTCATCGAGGAGTCCAATGTGCAGGCTGTCAACAGTCCTGTGACCATCTTAATTTGATTATTTAGTATTTCAAATGCAAATTTAGTTGGTGTACTTCATATTTCTAATAGCAAAGCACAGCCATTAGCACCCATAAATACAAGATTAAACAGCCATCTCAATTTGATTATTTAGTTGTTTGACTATCCATCAATCACTATTTTTGTTATTTTCTGCTTTCAATTTAAGTTCATCTTTATTTTTTCGCTTCTTTTTTGTGCTTGATTTTGTTGCGTATTTGTTTGATTGCTTCTCGAAAATGGAAATTAGATAGTTTACGACCCTGATGAAAGAATAAACAAGTTAGCTGACGAGAGAGACAAGAATGCCCCTCTTTCAAGGCTCACATTGTTCTCTCTTGTTCCAAATACAACTTTTTGGAGGACTTCATAATAAACTAAAAAAAAGGTATTAGATAGGTAATTTACAGTCCTGCTCTTAGTTTGAGTTATAGTTCTTGTAGAAAATGCCTTTATAAACTTAAAAAATGGCATGATTATAATCATGGAAATGAAAATTCTTGTAAATGAAGTGAGCCGGCCATCTTGAAGCTTCAAAACATAACACTGCGAGCGAGAACAATGCAATTCTTGTAATTGCAGATGTCAAAGTTTGCTTGGTTGTAGCAAGAATGCCAATTGAAGCAATGGAGACAACATGTGTAATGACTTCAACACCGGGTTAGCCGTAAACAGTATTTTTCGATTGTAAATAGTATTTTTCGAACTAAAAGTACACCCGGAAGTGAAAAATATTTTATTGAACCATTGAAAAAATATTGTTCATGGTGAGTCTGAAGTTAAAATTTGAAGTGAAATTGAGGTCAAATGGACATTCAAAAGTCAAAAATACGAAAAATGTAGCGGATCAATTTTTATTATTGAAATACTGACTTAACTTTATATAATGATTAAAAATAGCAAATGAACTCCGAAAATTATCAAAAATTGCAGTTAAGCCTAAAATAACATGTAGATTTTTTTGGCTATAAAAAATAAATTTTTATATGACATTGGTATTTTTGAATCGAACCGATTTAATTGAACCGGATCGAAAATGGACTCCGATTAAGCCAAAAATTTGCATGCAACCTATTTTCGGGGTGATAAAAATTATGAGATTATTTTTAAAGTGATTTGAAATTGGAAAGTGAAATAAATAAATTAAAATTTGTTATTGGGTAGTTAATGGGTTTTGGTTAATTAAATCAAGCCCAAAACCAAACCCAAAGCCCAAACTCACAATTGAGAGACTATAAAAAGGAAGATTTCTCTCTAATGTTCCAGAAATTCCCACGTTTCCAGCAGATTTCTTTGTCTTGGTGGCCGAACTCCATTGTTGTCTCTTCTCTCTCAAAATTCTTCATCTTTTCTTGATTATTTTCTCTTGATCCAAACACTAAAAATAATTTTTAGCCTCTCTAGTTGCTGGATTTAATCTCAAATTAGAGATTGAAGGAAGAAAAGCTAAGAAAATCAAGGACATAAGGCATGGAGGTCAATTTTAGGTAAGTGAAATCTTGATTTTTAATTTGATTTCAAGGCACCTATAGATAGATTTAGGTACGTAGAGTATGTTTTTATGATTATTTTGAGCTAAAATGATGTTTATCTTGATGAATTTAGAGGTGAAAGTTTTAGCCATGGAAGAAATTTGAAGAAAAAATGATTTTCATGGGTTCAAGGATAGAAAAATAAAGTTTGTGCAAGGATAATGGCAAGTATGAGGTTAATGACTACTAAATCTTGGTATTTTCTATTTAATTTAATGATTTTCCTTAAGGTTTATTAAGGAAAAAAATGTATGGAATTTATGGAATATTTTTCGTAAATTGATAATAAATGTGAAATAATGCCTTTATAAATTTTTATGAAATTTATAGAAGTTAAATGAATATTTTGGGATTTTTATTGAATATGTAATTAAGAAAAAATAAATAAAATTGAAGAGATATATGTATAATGAAATTACCCTTAAATAATGTAATTGAACTTAATTAAGCTTAAATGTAAGCTTAATTAACTTAAAATGCATTTTAAGGAAAAATTCCTTAATGGCCAAATCGCATTCTTAAAGAAAAAGAATGTGTACATTAAGTATATTTTTTTTATGAAAGTAAGCATCGGATTAAGGTAATGCATGAAATATAATGTCCATGAATTTTTATGAAATTTATGGAATTTATTCAAAAATTTTTAGGTTAAGTATAAGGGTATATATATAATATATAGGATGAATTATGGTAAAATAATTCATAAAATGAGTAAAAATGATAATAATTGAAAAATAATGTTCACATAAATTTTTATAGAATTTATGTGATTTATGAGTATATTTTAAAAATAAATATTAAACATGCTTAAGTGCAAATATTGAATTATTGAAAAATAATTCAATAAATAAGTAAAAGTGATTCAATTAATGTAAAATTTATTTATATGTCGTATAAAGAAAATGGAAAGAGTTAAGGATAAATTTTTGAAAAATAAAAAGTACAGTGAATAAATAACCGCATTGAATTATTACCAAATAATTCAAAATTCGAAAAAAATGGTGAATTATATAAATAATTCACAATCCGTATTAAAAGTAATTCGAATTTCGAATCACTGCAAATTCAGGCCAAAAAAGTAAGAAATTGATTAAAAGTCAAAAAGGAACAAAATGAATGTAAAATGATAAAATATTGAATTATTGAGAAATTATTCAATAAGTGCCAAGGAAAGGCAAATTATAACGATGTAATTCACAAAGTATGTAAAAAGGTATTGAAAGAATATTTGACTAAGTAATGAAAAAGATTTTGAAAAGACAGTGTAAAATAAGCGTAGTGAATTATGAAAACATAACTCACTAACGGTATAAAAGTACCAAAAAAAATGAATGATAAAATGTACCAATTTTAAAAAAATAATAACAATAATTGTGAAAAAAATTGAACGTCTGAAAAGTTTATATGAAAAATTCCTATGGTTAATTATTATCGAATAATTCCCAAAAAGTAGTTAAAAAAAGGGATAAAGTGACTGAAAAGATTGACTAATAAATTATATAGATTTAAAGAAAACAATATGCAACTGTTTGAAATTTAAAAGTATTTTGAAAGTTCTGTCAAAAGATTAAAAAAATGACTGAATAGTCAAAAGCACTAAAAAAGGTGCGATCGACAAAAATATATTGTTTAAGAAAAAGAAAGAAATTAAATGCTCTGAAAGTCTTAATTGATTGATTTTGCCCTTAGCAATAGTCAGATAATAATAGTCTTGTACAGGATATAAATGGCTAGCCATAGGGACGCCTTATATCGCGGTGTAAGTCATAGCGACTTGCTATGTTATGGACTGGATCTCTGATCACCATGGCATTTTCTGTCTCTATTCTCTACTCTGTGAGAAATAGTTCCTTGGGGATCATTTCTCTTTCTGTTGTCGCCCTGTAGGGTTCATATTTCGCGTATCCTTTCTGAGAGTCCTGTCATATTTCATTATGGGTATATTGAAAAGAATAAACCAGAATTTGTAAAAGTAGACTGAATGTAAAAGTTTTGAATAAAAGAACTTACTTGAATGAATTAAAAAGTTCAAGGGTAAAAATGTAAGTTTTCCCCAAAAATTGAAATTAATAAGCAAATGTGAAAAGATATTATTTTACAAGGTAAAATAGTAATTTAATAATTAAATAGCCCAAAAATATGTTTATGTAAAAGAAAAGTGGTCAATTCATAATTAGAAATTATGGATTAAAATAATAATCTATTATATAAAAAATTCACACAAAATCTAATCTGAACCTTTGTAAGCCAAAAGTTAACTGAACGTAAAAATAAGTAAATAGACGACAATTCTGTGATTAAAAATGAAAAGCGTCAAGTTGCTATAAGTAGGTACAAGAACTTTTGTATAGAAAAAGGAAGGAATTAAAGATATAATTGCAAAGTATTTCTAATTAAGTACATCACTTTGCATTAAATGTTAAAAGTTTTGATAATTGAAATCTGACAAATAGTTCAAAAAGTCCGAGCAGAATGAAAGAATAAATAGCGAAATTGACATTTTTGCTATTAAAGAATAATGTTGCAATTAATGAATACATAAAGCACTGCATTAAAAATCTGTCATTACTGTGGTAATTAATTATGTAAATTATTTCATCAAAATAAGATTGTACTGAATTAATTAAATAGAAAATTTTACTTGAAAAGTCAAGTCATACGTAAAAGTTAAGTAAAACTAAAAAAAAAAGGAAAACAAAAATATCAATTTTACCATTGAACGACAAAAAGAGAATATTCTGAATTAAGTGAAAAGTTTAAATTAAAGTAAAAAGTTTACCAAAGTGTTAGTAATGATCTGAAAAACCTGTGCAATTGATTAAAAGGAACTTTTGATAAGACAGCATAATAATTGGCATAAATATGATAATTTTGCTTAATTTGAAAATTCTAGGATTGGTAGTCACCGCTGAGCATATCTAGTGCTCAAAACGTAGTTTTTACTGTGTGCAGGTTCTGAAGAGAAGTTGGAGCATGGTACACAGAGAAGTAAAGTTTGAAGAAAATGATTGCCTGTACTTCTAGATATTTTGGCATGTATATACTCAGTTAATAGTAGTGAAATTTGATTGTGTTTGTTTAACTGTCATTTTGTGATAGTAATTAATGACATAACAGTGAATGACTATGATTGGTAAGCAAACGATTGGATGATCGATATCTGTTGTTTGTGTTCTTCTATCGTGCCTTTTGAAGGCTGTGTTATTGTTTGATTTTTTTTCAGCAGGTCAGTAGTAGGTAGTTGTTATGCTACCGAAATTCTAACACATTGATGACTTAAATTTAAATAAGTTTGAAAATTGATATATATAAAAAAAATTTCCAGTCAAATTGCTTAGTTCTATTTCGAAAATGATTGTTCCGTTAAGGGTGTTACAACATGCACAACAATCGCCAATGCATTCAGAGCCTTGTAGGTAGCATTGCAACTACTGTAATTCACCACATGTGACCAGTAACTGAAAATATCAGAACCCAGTTTATCATGATCTTAACTTTATTTACTTATCATTAATTTCCTTTTAAATAATTCAAATTCAATCTGATTCTTTACATTTAGCTTAACAAAAGCATGATTTTGTTGCAAATCATCCTAATAAAATTACAAAAGAATCTCTAAATCTACTCTATATAGATTACCTGTCCATCAGTTGCTTCTTTGGTGGAGTTGGAGGAAGTGATCCATTGAACTTCCATTCCCAGCTGATTTGACCATCAGAGTACTTCTTTAAACACTTTTTTAAGGCAACTACATGAGCTTCTGACTTTGTTGGCACAAAACAAGCCTTTTGCCAATTGGATGCTCCAACTTCCATTATCTTACGCTCCTACACACACGCACACGCATTATTTTTTAGCATTCTTTTAGACAATTTTAATCTGTTTTGCTTCAACATGTTCTAGCTGCTTGCATCAGTAAATAAATTAGCATTTTGTGATCAACTAGTGATGAATTAATTCTAAGTGACAAAGATACAAATCTGAATCTAGAACTAGATTTTGTGACAAATGAAACACACATCTTGGAACAATTCTGTAAAACCAAACAACGAAATTTCTTGGGAATGAGAATATCAATTTGCTTTTCCCTGGACTGACTATAACGTATAAAAAAATAAGGAGTACCCTTCATTGTGGCACATTTGATGATGCTCCCTAACACAACCAGCCATTTAAGAAGTATAGACAAATAATATATGCAATCCTGCAGCGGAGAGTTAGAAATTTAATAAACGTATAAATCTTTATGTAAAAAATGATAGGTATATGAAAAGCAACAACAGTAAGTCTAAATGAAAACCAACACCTGCACATCTACACTAGAACAAACTAAACAAATACCTAATTTGGAATCATAGACAGAACTTGGAGTCCACCAGATCATATAACCAAATATCCAAACTGGTGTAGATGTGCGTCTGTGTATGATGGTACATGTCAAGAATTAATATCATAAGCTGTTGATTTCTTCCTCCTAATTAGAAAATCAATAGAAACATAATGGAACAATAAAAAGGAATAAAACCCATTAAGGATTAGCTATGCAAAAGCAATTACATAAACCAATCAATTTATATTAAACACAATCAAGATAAGATATCTAGCCTTAATAAGCACACACACAATAAGCAAAAAGTACACAAACATTATACATTAAGTACATGCACAGTGTACTCAAAATATATACACAGTATAATCAAGTACATACACAGTATACAACATGTACACATTGTGTATATATGATGTACACAACATGTATCTAGCACACACTGTATATACATGATGTACATACAGTGTATACAACATGTACACATAATGTATACAGCTAGTACTCATTGTGTATACAGCTAGTACACATCGTATATACATGATGTACACATTGTGTATACAACATGTACACACTATATATATACCAAGTTCATATTATGTATACATTATGTATATACTATATATACATGATGTACACACTGTATACACAACTAGCACACACTGTGTATACATGATGTACACACTATGTATACAACATATACACACTGTGTATACAACATGTACACACTATGACCTCTAATATGGAATCCCTTCTAATTCTTCACTTCCTACGCACCTAAATTCAAATAACAAATCCCCCAATTTCACTCTTCGATACAACCTTTGCTTCCTAAATAGGACATCAAGATTCTCCCACCTGGTATTTAACAAAACTGCAGTCCCTATTACGAAAATAATGGGAGCAAAAACATTCCTGAACCGTAAATAAAACCTATTCATATCAAATTACTGAAAACTTTAAGCCAGACTCCTTAGACAGATATTAAACAAGCACAAAAAATTATTACACAAAACCAAGTCAAAAGTAAATAAGCACAAAACGAAACTAATCAAAGTCAAATAAAATCAACTTCTAGAGAACACAAGAAGTTGCAATATAATTTTTCATTAAATGTATAATTATGAAGTATCAATAAATAAATTCAAAATTGATGGCTGATGAAAAAGAAAGGCCTAAGGAAAAGAGCACCAGAGTTAAAAGATTTAATATGGGTTTCACTTCAACACAAATCACACACAGCATCATTAGTTACAATCATGAAATTCAACAAGCAAAGTCCAATGTCTTCGAATGTAATAAAGGAACCTAGAATACCTATGTACTAGTGTACCAAAAGCTCCTCTTGACACTTCTCCATGGAGGATTAAGCAAAGCATGTTCAAATATGCTTGTACTAAAACACGATAGACAACCATCCCTACAAAATCAAAACGAACAATATTAGATATCTGAAACTACATATAACAAATGCTTTAAACTTTTTATTAATGCAAGATGACATTAATAGTCGAACAAGAAAATGGAAACTCACTAACATGTAGCCTTATTTACAGAAGCTAAAACAATGGAGAGTTTGCTTAATAAACTCCCCCAACCAACGAAGGGATATCATCAAAGCTCCACAGATCCATTGGGTTTCCACCATCCTGAGTTGCGTCTCCATTAAGGAGGCTATCCAGCGAAATTTCCCAATTCCCCTCAAGATATGGCATATGAAAGTTTATCTGGTTGTCAAAAGCCAACAGCTCTTCTGACAGAGATTTATTTTGGAAAATAGAAACCAAATCTTGCAAGATAATAACTACAGAAAGTTCGAGAAATTAAAGATTAAATTACTAAAAAAAGACTAAAAACAGGGGAGATGGAGACTCGCCAGGGCAATGATTGAAGGGCCAGCGACTCACCAGAGCGGCGATTGGAGGCCGAGGCCAAATGGACGGTGGAGAGGGAGAGACCTGGTAAGCATTGACGGCGTAAGGTAAAGAGGAAGCCGGAGGGAGATAGGCAGCTAGGGTTTTTTTAATAAGAATATTAAAAATTTGTATTTTTGAAAATAAAAAGTTGTGTAATTGATATTGAAAATTTAAAATATTATATTAATGAAAATTTTAGAGAAGTGTTGTATTTTTTGTTATTTTTTATTTTTTTGTGTATATTTTTGTAAAAACCCCTATTTTTATTGAAAAAACAGAAACAGAAAAGTTAGCCCAAGCCCATCAAATCCCGACTAGAGTAGATTCACTTCTCTGAGACAATCCACACACGTGTGAGGCCCACATACACTGAACAATCAGCACGAGTGTGGAGAGACATGTTGGGAAAGGTAGATGGAGACAGAGACGTAAGTTGGAGAAGGAAAAAAGAGTATTTTTTCTTGGATTTACAAGGAAAAGAACAACACCGAATCGAATTATGGAAGAAACCCACAGCAACAAAAACGAGTTGGAAGCAATAACAACAATAACAGAGGACGGTTCTTTTTTCTTCTTCTCTTCTTCTTTCCCTGTCTGATAAATTCAGCTTCGGATTCAGAGCATACGGAGAAGATTCTCTGATTCTTTGCTTCTTTCCTTCTGTCTCCTCCTTAAAAGTTTATACGTTAGTGGTTTCCAATTTCTTTATCTGCTAATCAAGTACAGAGAAAATACGGGATCAAAGCTGATCGCTTTGAATCTCTATGGAGCAGCTTGTTAACTTTATTATACGCCCTCCCAGGTGACCAATTGCGCCACTTTTTAATTTATTTTTATTTCCTTTTTGGTTGATCTTTTTGGGGTTCGATTTTGGTCTTCAATTCACGCATGAATTTTTGGTTTTTATTCAGTTTGGTTCCTGAGTACTACGTAATTAAATTTGAATCTCTTCTTTATAACTCGAGTAAAACTTGAATCTCGCTGGCCTGGTATATGCGTTTAAATAAAATTCATTACTTATTTCTTTATAGAGCTCAGTTTTGAATTTTTGAGCTTAGCGGCGGATAACACAGCGACTGAAATTCGAATTTGATTTGATTTTTCTTTTTTAATTTCTTAAGCTTTGACTTACATCGGTCTCCAAGGCGTACTAAATTTGGCTTAGTAACCGTGGCCATTGGACTTCAAGTAATTTAGCATAATTTTAATATATTGATTTGTTCAGAGTTCGAGATCTCTGTATCTTAATTTATATTGGTTTTGTTTCAACTGTAAACTTTATTTTTGTGCAAATCGCCTTTGTGATATGCAGAATATTCTCCATTAGAAGTCCTTCTTGAAGAACCCATTTGATGTATTTTTCAGATTTGACGTTCCTCTGTGAAATTTAGAGTGTACCGCTTTCAATATTTTCTTATTTCCTTAGGATTCGATTCCCAAAATTATTATCTCTTGTACAGGGAAGATCTTGTTTTCCTTTCTAGGCTTTACATGCATATATGGAAGCGTATATCGCCTCCTTGAATCACTTTCCATGCAAAATTTGAATTATCATGATTAACGATATTGACAGTTTGTTTATGGAAATTCATATATTTCACTCTTTAGGTGGTTTTATTGTTGATTTTCAATTTCAACTATGGATAGGACCTGCATGTAAAGCTCTGGAACTTTTTGTTCCTTTTCTACTTTCTTTGACTTCATTTTTTGTTCTTTTGGTATGATTCGTGTGAAACTGAAAGCATGAATAAATAAACAAACTTTATTTGAGGAATATAATAGGCAGTTGACTTGAAAGAGTTGATGCTAAACACTGAGTTGTTGTCCTGTTGGATAAGAGTTTTGAGGTAATTATGCTTCAATCGTTTTATCAAATTCGAGTCTGAATTTTTGAGTTTAAAGTCAAAATTGTCACTGCTTCTGGTAACCTAGGTCCATAGAGATAACAATGTGGAGATAATCTCGCAGTTCGATATGTTCTGTATTCATTGGCATTTATGTATTAGTTAGGCAAATGGAATGATACAATGTAGGGTCAAAATACTTTTCTGTCTTTCAAGTTTTCTCTTATTAAAGAGAAGAAATAGTTTTTAACAGGAGAATTATCAGAACTTTTGGAAGCTACCAAACCTTTTCATCATTGAATTTTGTAAACAAAAAGAAAAAGGAAGTTGCATGCTTCGATTCTTGTATTGGCGTGATGAAAGTTTTTAGCATTAATGCTAAGTGAGAATGAAATGAACTTGTCACCCTGTTGTATCTGCTTTTGTGGCTTCTGTTTGAAAGGAGATAACTTGTTGTATTGTTACCCTTTTTCCTTTTAGTAGTTTCCAATAGCCCGTACTTTTTTGGACTGCAGGGCTGAGTACAACCCAAAGCATGATTTGTTGGATCAGGAGTTTATGCTGAAAGGAAAGTGGTATCAAAGAAAGGATTTGGAGGTAAACCAGCTGTTATTTTTTATGGGAGACCTTTTTCTCCATGGTTCTACCTTCAGTTTATAAATCTCAAGTTTCCTTGGAGGAATAGCTGTTGAATGTGCCAAATACCTCACAGTGTTACAAGTTGCTAAACTGCTAATAAATGAACAATTTATCTCCTGTAATTCCATGACATTTTGCATTTTTATATGTATTCAAATTCCTTTTCTCATAAGAGACCATATTATTGAAAAACTTGGGTAGATTTAAGATGCAATATTGCGATATGTGTAACAAGCATCTTCAATCTTCATTGTGCATTGGCATATATATGGATTTTCCTTTGTTTTTCATCCTTGTCCTTGTGGTGAGATATAAAGTGAAGTGAGAAACTGATGCCTCTGTATCTGTGCTTGCTTCTGCAAGCGTGTGTGCTAGAGTGGGGTTCTTTTGTCATAATCGTTTATTAGTGTAGGTAATCGATGGCATTTCTCTATTGCACAAAATGTATCAGCAACTTGCTGTAGGTTGGAACTAGGTGTAGTTTAACCCCCTTCCTCTCTTTCAATCAACATGCTAAATTATGTGTTTACATTGATGCACTGTACTTGCAATGGAAATGCACGCATGGGCAAAGACAATCTTGCAAGTGTCTTCTCTTCTTAATCTTCTGATTCTTCCTCATTACCAGATGACTATGTTGGCAATGTTATTAGAAGGGTACTTATTTAATAGAACGATGCATTGAAAAGGTATAGTTATCATAATATGACTCAGCATTGAAAAGGTCAAGTGCTTCTCTTTCCAACACTAAAATTTCGAATTTTCCATATTCATCTGATGATGCTTTCCTTCTCTGTTAATTTATTGTTCATAGGGCAAAATCTTGATGCTTTTCAGAGCTTAAAGTTTTTAAATGACTGTTCAGCTTGTGTATAAATTAATTTGAATGTTCTGCAGCTTAAAAATAGCAGGGGAGATGTTCTTCAATGTAGCCACTATGTTCCTATTGTTAGTCCTGAAGAGAAGCCTCTGCCTTGTGTTATTTACTGTCACGGAAACAGGTAACTGGGGAGCAATGGCTGAATAGAGTGAATAATGTTGCTTCTTATGGGATTAATCTATGTAGATACAGATAATGTTCTGGCATGCATTTCTGAATTTGTACATTGAAGGGTAAGAGTATAAATCACATTGGAAAAGCAGAATTTTAGGGTAAGAGTATAAATGACATTGGAAAAGCAGAGTTTTTCTTTTTTCTCTGAGCATCTTATCTCCAATGGTTAACAAACTTTAATTATATAGACTGGCCTTTTAAAGAGTTGGTGTCACATGGAGTTTGCTGAATTAGGCTTTATACTATGACAAATTTGCATCTTGTTAAAAATGATTAGTTAAGTTGCACTGGCCAACTTTCCTTTGTGGTATTGGTTGTTACTGACTGTGGCATTGCTTTGATCCTTTTCAGTGGGTGCAGGGCCGATGCTAGTGAAGCTGCTATTATATTGCTCCCTTCAAATATTACAGTTTTCACTCTTGATTTCTCAGGATCTGGACTTTCTGGGGGAGAACATGTCACTCTGGGGTGGCATGAAGTAAGTGTCCAAGCAGCTTATCTAATATCAGACTAATGGAATTTGATGCTGATTCTGCACATTGCACACATCTTACAAATAGATGGTTTCTGACCAATGTTTTACCTTTTTATTAGAAGTTTTTTTCAATACCTTATTATATTGAGATTATTGTTAATATTTTTCCTTGAAATGCTCTAAGAACCGTTACATGTATACTTCTTTAAACATCATATGACCATTTTGTTCTTTTCAATACTGATGATTCCTACTCATCATTATAGATTTGCCATCATATGTTCTTTGGTTTCTCTCTAGAAAGATGACCTCAAGGCAGTGGTTGATTATCTACGGCAAGATGGAAACGTCTCTTTGATTGGCTTATGGGGCCGTTCAATGGGCGCTGTCACCAGGTTGTTTTCATGCACTTGCTGTGGTTCATTCTTGTTGCATAATGTATACAAGGAGAGTCTACTTGTTTTTCCTCCTCCATAAATTATGGATTTTTTAAATTGGAAATTTGATTATACTCCATATTTCTATTAAGCAGCACTTTCTCGGCTGGCTTCATTTAAACAAAGCAAAAACCTTCAACCACGATGTTTTTTGCTCGACATTACACTGTCTGCTTCCTTTTCTGTTCTTAAAGATGTGCATGGGTTTTGCAGCCTAATGTATGGAGCCGAGGATCCCTCGATTGCAGGAATTGTTCTTGATAGTCCCTTTTCTGATTTGGTTGACTTGATGATGGAACTTGTGGATACATACAAATTTCGTTTTCCCAAATTCACTGTAAGTAATTTTATTTGGCCATATTTTAATGATGAAACCACCCATTGATTCTAGAATTCATGTATCCTATAGATAATTTTACAACTTTATGATGACAGAGTTTTACAGCATGGAGTTTCTTGTACTAAGTTTTGAATTAGAGCAATGTATTGTAACAAGGATATTGGTAGCATCTGGCAATTGTACTTTAGCTTGCTGAAATTTCATTTCATTTTTGTTCACTAAGCTCTTTGAGCTTGAAAAGAGAAATGATTGCATATGATAATGTTGTGCTTTTAGTGGAAGCAAGTCCCTAGGTTTTGGTTTTGAGTCTTGGTTCAGATGTCCCATGAAGCATGAGCTTAATTTTAGAACCCCTGGCAACCTTTTTGGCCCCAAGTTGTTTGAGGCCTAGCAAGTTTCTGTGCAATTTCCAACTATTTCAGTCTCATTTTCAGGGAAAAGGGGGAAGGAAATGGAAGTAAGAATGGAGGAAAAAGAAACTAAATGACTTTAGATGATTGTTTTTAATGCTCTAAAGTGAATTAAGGGGAAGGGCATTACAGGGGCTTAGATTCATCTCTGTATAGCCACATTTGTGAGTGAATTTCAGGATTTCTTTGATTACTTTTAACTGCACAGGGAGCCATTTATTAGCCTTTTGAATGACTTTCTGACAGTAATGTGATTTTGTGGTGCTTTGATGATCCTGTTTGCATGATGTGCTTAAAGGGAACACCCCGATTAACTCTATTTTATGTTATTTTAACCTTGAAACCAAATAATGATGGTCTTTGCTTATCTGCCCAACAAAAACTGAACCTTTAGTTCACACAATCTAGCAATTCAGGCAATTATGAGAGCACAAATTTCTTATCAAATTTGAAGTAATGTCTCTTTGTATTCTCCCATGACCTTAAACTTTTTCGGTTGCTTGTTTTAGGTGAAGTTTGCAATCCAATTTATGCGAAAGACTATCCAAAAGAAGGCAAAGTTTGACATAATGGACCTGAACACTATTAAGGTGTTTATCTTCCTTCTTGTTAGCTAGACTTTGTTTCTGGATGACAACCATGTATGCTCACTGTGATGATTTTAAATATAAACGAGCAGACTTCACATTATCTGTTGAAGCTTCTTGCCGGTATTTATGGGACATATCTTCTGAGGTCATTTTGATAATTGTTGACTTTCTTTGGAGGTTATCATGTTCCATAATTTCCATCTTAGTATGTGAGAAAGAACTTTTCCTTGGAGATTTTCGCTTATCATTGTACTGACTTTAATTTAATCAAGTTAATTTGAATTTGAAGTATCTGGCTGACTATATGTGACTTCTTTCCTGTGGTCATTTTGATAATTTCCAACTGTCTTTGGGATTGCTTTTTACATTTCATGCTTAACTCAGCCCCAATTCTAATAGTATGCATTGGCTATGTTAGACATTCATGACAAGCTTAAACAATTCATATTAAAGATTATTTCCAATAGTGCTACCATTGCATTTGATATGTTACTGGGTGGGTTACACAATAGATTTATTGCCATAAGCTGACTTGATTGACTTCAAGATATCGGTTCATCAACAAAAGGCCAATGTTATCAAGTTTATTTGGTATTTGTTGATATATAGAATTTTTCTTTTGTTTGTTTTGTATCACAGGTGGCTCAATCTTGCTTTGTTCCAGCTTTATTTGGGCATGCCGTTGATGATGATTTTATACAGCCTCATCACTCAGATCGTATATATGAGGCTTATATGGTAAGTTTCATTCATATCTTGTAAATAATGAGAACTTGGATGACTGTGTACTATTTGATCATGCATTCTTCATTTTACATCACATGCTTTTCCCCCATATAGTATTTGGCGGAATGCTTAGTTACAGAAGTCTGGTATACCTGCCAAATTTCAATGTATGTGCACTATACAACAACAACAACAACTAGCCTTAATTCCATGCTAGTTGGGGTTGGTTATATGTCCATTTCCGTTTGTCCAAAGCCATATCGTTCTCCATATTAAACAAGTGTAAATCCTTGAAAACTGTTTCTCTCCATGCAGTCTTTGCTCTCTCTGCCATTTTTCTTTATTTCTTCCACTAAATGCTCACATCTTTGTATTGGAGCATCTATAGGTCTATGTCATAAATGTCCAAACCATCTTAAGCGACCTTCTCTTATTTTATCACCAATCTGTGCTATATGTAGTTTTTGTCTAATGTGTTCGTTCTCAATTTTGCCCAACCTTATATGCCCATCCATCCATCTTAACATCCTCATTTCTGCTACATTTACCTTGTATATGTTGAAAATTAGTTGCCCAACATTCTTATCATGCACTATATTTCTCTTGATTCTTATCATATGAGGCTTGTCAAATATCTATAGTATTGGTTTTGAAAATGTGCCATTTGACCTTTTGTCATTCCTAGTAGTTGCAGATATTTTACTGGTTTCTGTTTGCTGGCACTTCCTTTAATTCATACTTTATTTCAGTTATTATTGAACTCGTGGATTGTGCAGGGAGACAAGAATATTATTAAGTTTGAGGGAGATCACAACTCTCCACGTCCCCAGTTCTACTTTGATTCGATAAATATTTTTTTCCATAATGTTTTGCATCCTCCAGAGGATGAGGTGGGGGGAACATTTTTTGACACTGTGCCTGATTACTTTGGTAAGGTAAATTGAAAGAAAGTGCATCCGGTTGTAGGTCCTGAGTTCATTGGAAGAGGCAGATTTCATATCCACTATCATTTGCCAATTGTGATTGTTTTTACCTTCAGGATAGCTGGAGAAATGTGCATGAAGTGGGCAATGGCCTGGATTTTTCAGTTGCATCTAAAGGCATGGCTCATATGCCATCAATATTTAATTTATTAATCTAAGTTTGTGTCTAAACTTTATTTGGCTGACTTCTTCTTTCCATTGATCGATTTTTGTTGCAGAACCTTCGACAAGCAACAATGAAGATGCCAGTAAGCAAGTTCGTCCTAAAAGACCAATGAGTCGGACAGAGGTCTGTAATTTATTTTTGCAAAAATATGAGATAGACGGGCCTGGCAACTGATACTTGCGGCATGTGTTTGAACTGTATCTGCTTAATGTGATTTGAGCTGTATGAATTTCTGATGCATTTCTTGTGAAAATTCATTGAGTCTTTTTTTACCTTGTTGCTCCAAGTGAAGCAATTTGGATTCTTTGGCTGCATTAAGTTGAAATGTTAGAATGGAGGAGCTGTCTTATCATTGTTTCTTTGAATCTTATTCAGGTTCCTGCTGATATGCCGTCACAGAGCAATCAATCTGAAGCTGAGTGCCCTTTTTTTCCCAGCAGAACAAGCATCACTGCTGACAAGTTCAGTACACTGTCAACTTGTTCAGATGAGGGACTATTTGACATCCAAGGCTGATCACATTATTCTTTCACTTTGTTCAAAACTGGAATGCTTGCTTTTATAGTGCTGTCTGGTGGTCGTTCCCCTCCTGATAGGATTGCAAATAGGGGTATTGATCGGTTGTAGGGCACAAATTATATCTTTGACGTGACCAACTTTTTTTCGTTTTTTGGCAGCAGGGTGGAGAAATCGATGGCAGTCATCTGCCATCGTCATCCAATATGATTAGCTTTGAATTATCCAATGGTAATCCCTTTGGCCCACATGTACCAACGGCAATGGATGATGATCAATATGTTGAGTATCAATTAGAGGATTTGTCTGGCGTCCCTTGTGATGTAGAGGAGGAAGAAAAGGTGAGTACTTTATATTCCATCAGATTAATGTTGAACTTGTAAAAATTCGGCTTGCCTGTGTATTGCAGATGTTAATGGAAGCAATAATTGCATCATTAAAGGACGTGGAGATGCAAGGTCCGAATGCAGAAGTACAGCAGGACGGTGTCAGCCCCACTTCTAATGAATCTCCTCAAAAAGATAGCAATTCATCAAAGATACTAGAGCAACACAAGCCTTCAAACACAGAGGCTACTTCATCACCATTGATGAATGGCCAAGTTTCTGCAATAGAATGCTCATCACCTGATCCAAGTATGTCCACAGGACCACCGGTTGACACGCCGTCATCCACAATTGAATCTAGAAGCACAACTGCAACCACCTCTGGTTGTAGCGATACTTCAGGTAGCGTCCAGAGCTCAGCAGATGCCGACTTGTCAAGCAACACAAAGGCAACATTGACAGTAGAGCGGAACCCAGCAAGCCACATTATGGATGGTTTGATGCGTCGATGGGATTTCAACTTGTTCCGGAACAATCGATGAATATTCTTAACAGGGTTTTTTTGGTTTCAACAATCTAATGACCATTTGTTTGTAATTAAGATTGTAGTAACAGTTAGCACTGTAAAATATACGAAACAAAAGGAAGGGAAATAGGGCGATTGAGCGTGTTTAAAGTTGATGAGGTTGGTTATATCTGATACAAATTTCCTTGTACTGTTCATTTGTGAAAAATGTTTGTAGCTATTCTTTTGATTGCAAATTTGCAAATGAAGAAAACAGACCACGTATATTTCACTACTCATTTCTTTTGTTCTCCCATTTCATGTGTTAAAATAATATCCGTTCAGCCTCTTAAAAGAGGATTATTTCAGGAACTACCGTGAGAAATGAATCAAGTAACTGGAGGCAATTTTCTACGTTTTACATGTTAAACCTATCCAAAGGTTGGAAGGAACGAAATTGTATTTTGTGAATAGTTAATACGAATGATAACAATTGAAGACACATTTTCTGTTTTGCTTATTAAATTATCAATTATGCCCTGTAAACAATTTTTAAATTAATTTTTAAGAGAAGATTGAAAGACTAATACCTATGCAAATTCTGTCATGCAATTTTAGATATATCACGGTAAAATACTTCAAAATTTGAAAAAAATTCAATGATAAAAGATTTAGAGTTTAATTCATTTTTTTGTGGCATAACTTACATATTTACATCAATGCAAACAATAATTGAAAAAAAATAAACAAATAAATAAATAATTGCACGTCACTTGGTAAGCAGTCGTATCTACTGTACTATAATCTCATACATTTGTGGTGATCATTGAAAGGTGATATGAGTCTCTGTCAGTAAATGCAGAGCGGTTTCCACCAGTGAGTGAATAGTTGTGCTGTGGCGGCTCAGCCCAACTGTGCCGGAGAATATGTTGAAGCTTTCAAGTTCTGCTGTTGTCTCTAAAACATGCTCCAGCTGTCTCTCCAATCCCAGTTCTCGCAGAGTATGTACATTTTCTTTGTTTTCTCTCATCATCCATATTGCCAACTCTATGGAAAATCTCCTCATCCGTGGCACTTTTGTTGATGGATTTTCATTTCTTTGGAGGATCTCCACTATTTTTCTGGCTAATTCAGCCTCTCTAATACCTGCTTGTTCAAATGCTATGCTTGATTCTTCAGAAGTCATGTACTTGAAAACTTCTGCCGCTAGACCGATCATTACTTCTTGCAATTTGTTCTCTTCAGACATAATTGCCTTCAGCACCTACCACAGCAGAACAACGTAAGACAAACATCCTTGTTCTTAAGTAGTTTCCTTTTCACAAGGGGATTGTATTAATCTAGAATAGGCTGCTGATAAATGCGAAGTAGTACTTACTGTTGGTACAGAAGCTCTGACTTCTCTCAAGTGGCTGAAGCAATCTGCACCACTGTAGGCACACAAGTTTCTTAGGATTCTTGCAGCGTTCACACGGAGCAATTTTGCCTCAAGTGCTTCGACAAGCCTTGTTAGTACCTTCAATTTCATAATCCGATGGCAATTGTTTCTGCTTTCCAATGCCAGCATTGCTAGAGCTTCTCCTGCTGCGGTTCTTACTTGATTTTGAGTTTCAGGCGCTCGATGGTTAAAGAAAATGTTGAACAACTCCCTTAAAACACCACCTGTGCCCCCAATCCTCTCTGTTGATTCCATTTCTAGTGCTAGACTGGTTAATATTTCTATGCAGAGTTTCTGCAGTATTGGATGTTTTTCTCCATGTCTTAAGACATCTCTAATGTTGCTAATAGTGAAAACGACCTCTGAAATCTCTCTCCGAAGATAGTTGCCTGTTGTGCTTGCCAGCATCTTCACCACTTGTAGAGATCTTTTGACTGTCAGAATTTGAGAATGTGCAACATTTTGATCTTTCAACAACCTCTCTCCAGCATGTGTCAAATCGATAATTTTCGGTAATAGCCCCCTTGTGTTACCAATTTTTCCACAGTTGTCATGGTCACGAGCTAACCTTTTCAGGATAAGGAGTCCTAAATGATTGAATGTCCAGAATGCATAATGTGCATGATCCGTGATGATTTTCTTCTCACCAAGTTCATCAGCTGTGGTGCTTGAGCTTCTATCAGTTTGGAGCAGAGATGAGATTGATTCCATTGCACCTGGAATTCCAGCAACTCGTAATGAGTTCTGCTTTTTTCCAGCTAGTTCTGATAGGATTTCTGCAGCGGACTTCCTGATCACTTCTTCTTGTGGGTCTTTCCAGTTCAACATCTCAACCAATCGTTCTATTACAGATATATTTGTTCCAATCTTCTGAAGGGTGTCATCAGAAAAGCGCGAATTCATTGCAAATTGGCGAAGAATTTGAACCCCAATGAGCTGCTCGTCAGGAGAATTTGAATCCAACAGATCCATAGCAAAAGTAACCAAGTCCATTTTGAGGCCATCAAAGATGCTTCCGTTAATACACCTAGAATATGCATCATAGAAGAACCTTCGAATTGATATCATACCTGAAGGCTCCAATTCACACTCACTGTTCACATGCTCCAACAGTTTTCGGTAGCTGACCTTCCACTCCCAGTAAGCTTTTTCCATCAGGAACAGAAGAGCTTCTGCTAAAGCCAAGGCATAGAAAATGGTTAGAGCAGCTTTTCTGTTTCTCTTGTCAGTATCCCCCTTTGCAACTTCACCATAGTTGTGTTCAATGAGCTTCATCAGTGACAAGGCTATACAGGCTGTTGCAGATGCAATCTGGAGCCAGTAGAGAAGCTTGCTAATATTTCTTGACAGGAAAACCCATTGAGCATATGACAGGATAGGCACATCTGAGCTTGTCCATGTCCGAGTTGGCTTCCTTTGGCAATCCCATTTCCTCGAGTTGGCTGCATTAGAACTCTCCCTCAAGTCTCTACTATGTTGACTCTGCTTTCGAACCACCATTATTGGCTTGAAGACTGATTTTAAAGCTTTAATAACAGAGTGAGAACTAGACCTCAAGGCACGGAAACTGTTAATTCCAGCATCAGCAATTGACCAGGTGGCTTGGTGTTGCCATTCTAACTCGTGGCTCCTGCTGAATATTCGAGTCCCTTCAATCAACAATATAATAGTGATGAACCAAAAATCTGTGGGATCTAAAGTAATTGCAAAACCACCAAGAAGAACAACTGTTGCCCATATAAACCCAAGGGTACCAAGGCCAGTAGCTGCCTTCTCAAAAACTGCAAGGCGAAGAGCGAAAAGGGTGAGCTTTTTCTCTGGTGCAGGCTCAGCAGGTGGTGTTGGAGAAGCAGAATTTGCAGTGCTGCTGTCTCTCTTCTCTAAACTACTGCGAGGTTCAAACATGGTGGCACCTGAACCACATGTCTCGCTGAGCATGCGAAGCTCAGCAACCTGCAAACAAATGCTACCATCATCTTCTTCAGGGTTGCTAGTATTCATTTTGCTGTATTAAACAAGCCTGGAAAAGGGTGTGCAGGAAAGAGCTTTGAAATGGAAAAGGGGCTTCTTTGCAGTATTGAAGATCAAAGATTTGGTATTTGAAATTGTACAGGATGTAATGATGTGGTAGTGGTTATAAAGAAAGGGAAGTATGAGCTTTGGGAGCACGTCTATTCTGTGGATGTGAAAAGTTACTTCTATTAATTTCTCCGCTGATTTTCCTGGGAAACTCTGATGTAGTCTGCCGTTAAATTTCCCTTATACTTGGGCGGCAACGGTTGTCCTTGCTTTGCTCTAATCATGTGCTTCTAAGTTAGTCCAATCTGTTGCTAATTTCAGTATGTTACTTGATGGATCGTCCAAAATACCAAGCCAGCTTCATTTATAGCCAAAAAAGCAGTTTCTTTCCCTTTTTTGCCTTCTTTTCTGGCTTTTAGTTTATCTTTACTGTATATTAACAAAACCCATCAAGGAAGAAACCTTGTGAAGCTGAACAAAATGCTGAAGGGGTATAAGTGTCAATTAATGATGTTGCTCGGACAATTACCTTGGATTTTCTCTATTGCTTATTGTATATTTGCCGTTGACTTGAATGCCTATTTCATCCACTGTTCCCTGATAGTAATGTTATTATTAATATAATTACCAACAGGACCTTGTTTAGCGAATGATAGATTGTCAATATTTTGCTGTGATTAAGTCATTGATAAGCTTCTAGATAGAGTCTCATCATGGTTTTATTAATGAACAACTAGTGAGTTTTTTTTCTTCATAATTATACTGATTCGAAGATCTCGTGTGCCTTAAAATGCAATTTCTTAGAAATTGTCGCACAGGATGTGGCAATACGGTTATACTATACATATCTTGCGTAAATGATTTTCAAGGAAATATTACTTTTTATGTGAAGATGTTCTTGACAAATTCCATATTATTATTATATTCTGTGTCGTTTTTGTCATTATGTTATACAAAACCTTAATGATGCTTAAAATATGGGGTTTTGGTTGGTTATAACTTGTACCAATGGATTTTCACAGGAAAGAGTCTTTTTGTGTCAAGCTAAAGGCTCCAGTGGGACCAAACACCCTAACTGTCGCTTTAACTGCACGAATTTGTATGATTTTTGACATGGAACCACATTTGTCCAACAATCATTAAAGCTTTATAACTAGCTTTAATGAATTAAATGACATGGAAGTGTGCCTCTTGCTTGGCAAATTCGGCATTAACCTAAATTAAATAATGACTTTGCCTGTTATTGCGTGTAGACTTTTGTTATGAACACTCAATCTTTTTTTCTTGTATAAATTTATTTAGAGGAAAAAAGGAAGGAAGCGAGACTAACTCTTCCAAGATTCAGTTCCATGTGTGGAAACAAATACATGCCAACCGACAAGTTTTGTCAAAAAATAAATTTCAAGGGAAGAAATGTGAAATTTATAAAATGATTATTTTAAGGGAAGCAAAACCACAGCTACGCTGTTAATACAATCTCAAGTCTGAACAAGCACCTGATGAGTAAATTTTCATGATATATAATCAATTTATAAAAGTAGATTCAAGAAAACATTGTTGCATTATGGCAGAAACGAAGAAATTCATATCAGCATTCACAGGCAAAAACTTATAGTCAACATTTATGATTTATCTCCACATCCAATCTCAATTTCTGCCGACCTTCAGCTTCTTCAAAGGTTCAGTTAATTTCATAACGAACTATAGTTTGCTTCCCGGTCCATTAAATTCCCAACAAAAGGGGTATGGTCAAACCTATGCAGCTCCCTGGATGAACTACATCAGGATCATCACCATTACTATCTCAACTGAAATTCCAAGGCTGATAGGTAATTCCTGCCAATTAAAACTAAAATTTATGCAATCCTAAGACCTGCTGCTATTAGCATCATAGTTCACATGGTCTAAACTTAAATCGTCATTCAAATCTTTATCATCAGCCTACTAAATCTAAGAAATAAATATAACACATCAACTTCAGGCAATTCAGTAAAATTTGTTTTGTCAAATTGTATTATAGTTATTAAACCTTCAAGTAACTTTTATTCATTTCTCAATTTTCATTTCATCAGAACATCATACGAGCTACACCAACAGGATGTTGTTTTCCCCTACTAATGACCTCTCCATCGAGCCAGATTTGAACTTAAGACCTGCTGCTGGAGATCCCATTGAAAAAGTATTTAATTCCATGGTAACTTTGAGATTTACTTACAAGTGACAAATCTGAATATCGAACAGAAGAAACAGATTTCCTAATACATGCAATGCACACAAATTACTGAGATCATAAAATAAACCAGTCCAAGTTCCACCTTTTTATTGCCACTTCACAATATTGTGACTCGCACTAACTTTATTCTAAATGCAGGTCAGTATGCCAAAAACTGAAATTCCCATGCTGATCAGCAAACACCGAGACAAAGAACCTATGTCTAATACCCTATCTTTTTCTTGTTATCTCATTTATCCTGCAATGAACTGTGCATAGGCAATTGAAAAGATCAAAAGACACTATTAAACTAAAAGAACGCAAAAAGGGAAAGAATTTAATCAAATATAAGATCAACAAACGACATAAATAGTACATATGCATACTAATCAAGAACAGCATAACAATAAAAAGACATTGGAGTGATTACCATTTTGTTCCATTATATTACTGAACAATAGATATAATGGATAGCATCTCATATACATCCAGAAAGTCGTGCCATAGAAACTCATAGATAGTGCCGAATCCTCACAATGTTTCAAACTAATGCCAACTATTAGATAAATGCACTGAAATGTCTGAACAATAAGCATTTCATGCATATATCGAAAAAAAAATAAAGCAAAAACGAAACCTTCAACTAAATAACAGCACTTCTTTGCTGAACCTTAGCCTTCTCAGCATCTATAATTGATTCCACCAGCTTCACAGTATTATCCAACTTCCCCTCAGCATTCACAATCGCATAATCAAAATATTTGACATGCTGCACTTCCTCTCTGGCCGTGGAAATCCTAACAAGCAAATCCTCCGCTGTCTCTGTTTTCCTATCTATTAGCCTATGAACAAGCGCCAATTCGCTTTCTGCCACTAAAAATATAAACACAGCAGAATTCCCAAGAATCTTCCTCAATGTCTTCGCTCCCTGAATATCTACTCTCAACACAATATCATACCCTTTTCCGATATACTCTCTAATTTGCTTCTTTGGTATCCCCTTGTAATCACCATACACGAGTGCATACTCTAACATCTCATTTCCCTCCACCATTGATAAAAATTCCTCCTTGGAGACAAAGTAATAGTCTTTACCATCAACCTCCCCTGGTCGCATTGGCCTGCTAGTTGCAGTAACAACAAAATGCAAATTTTCTCGTGCTTCTTTTAACTTTTTGATAACAGCATCTTTACCAACCCCACTTGGGCCACTAATTACAATGATTAAAGGGTTCGGAGGAGGGCGTATTGGGTCTGTGCTAAATGAGGAACCCAGAGAGCACTCGAGGGCACGAAGCAATTCTTGTTTACTAGCTTTTTCTACTTGTGGGATGCCTGATTTGAGTTTGTGGGTATCACCCATTTTGTTGTAATATGCAAAGAATCGCCGACCGGTGTTGGTGAAATGGCAAGAATGTGACTTGTGAGAGATTTGGGAAAGAAGAGGGGTTTTGGAAAGATGGGATTTTTGGAGGTGAAAGAGTGGAAAATGTAGATTTGAGGAGCGAGAAAGAGAGAAACCGATACGACGAAACATGTGGAAGGTGAGTGGCTGGTGGGATTATATGCAGAGAAGAAAACGGGTCATGGAATTGGGATCTTGAAGGATAAGTCGGGTGTTAGGGTTTTAGAGAACTGAAATTGGCGACCAGTAATTGCCTTTTTAACGGCTTGTTTGAAAAGATAGTTTAATTTTAAATTACTAAATTAATAATTTTGTATCATTTTTTATATTTTTTTTCTCCTTATCGCTTTTATTTAATTTTAATAATTCGTTTAATATTGTAATGTAATTTTAATATTTTTTATCAAAATTATTTTTATTTTTATATTTTTTATTGTTTTCATCTATCAAATATTTATTAAATTATACCATAACATATTATTTTTCTAGATATATTAGCAAACAAAATCATATCATATTGCCTCATACCATATATGAACTATTTTATCCAAAGCAAAAGCGGTAAATCTATGGTAATCGATTTAAATGACATATTCACACCGAATAAATTTGTTATGTTAAATTTGAATCTTTTTTTTTTCTATTGGTGGAAATATATATTTCCTATTAACGCACATACATGAATTGCCATATTAAAATTATTTCGATATTATTTCAACAAAAATAAAATTTTAGATCGAAAATTTTAATAAAATTTATTGAATGTGATCCATTAGTTTAATTTTAGAAAATCACAGGAGAAACTAAATGAAAATTATAAGCAAAATTTAGGAGAGTTTGGACAAATATCAAAAATTGTGATTTCTTAAAATAAACCATGTACTAAATAGATAGCAAGAGCTTATTTCAAAGCATACAAGAGAAAAAAATATGCTAAACACTAGTATAAGCTAAAATCGAAATAAGAGTTGAAATAAAAGATAGACTTTGAATTGTACTAAAAAGCTATTATGGCTAATTAGGTGTCATTCAATATAATTAATAAAAATAATATTTTCTATTATGTTTTATTTTCTCTTATTATAAGTTTAATTATCATAAGAAGGAAATTAAATTTCCTATTTATTCTTGTAACCTAATTATAATAATATAACTTAGTTTTTTAAGGGGTATCATACACTGATATGCTTTAGTTATGATTATTATTATGTTGATTCTTCAAATATTTTTAAAAAATAATTGCATGCAATATTAATATGAAGATCTAAAAAACTAATTTAATTTAAATAAATTTAGCTAATTTTTAAATTTATTACAAGTAAATAATTACATGTAGATCACATGTTTGCAAATTTTTTGTAAACAGAGTGGTATTAAAAAACTGGTTGCACTTTCATAAAAGAACAAAAAAACAATTTAATAGATATAATATTTAATTTTTTGGCAAAATAAAGTTGAAATAAAATATTATTTTTAAAAAAATAAAATAAAAATTGTAACTTCCTCGTCCTTACAGGAACCCAAATCACACATTTCTAGTTTTCTTACCATAATTATGCAATACGGTGATTGTGTTGTTTGAGAGTCTCTGACAATTTATTTATATATAAAAGCAAAAACACGACTTAAATGGCTGCTTTTTCATTATCGCGAACTGTATTTTCTTCTCTTTTCTTCCACTTCTGAAACTCTTTTTCTTATTTCCCAATCAAATCCTCCTACGCCGTGAAATCCGACAATACCCATTATCTCTTCCTCTTTCCTCCGCCGAAATCCAGATCAAAGCCTTCACCTTTTGCTTTCACCTCGCTCTAACCTCAATTTCCCCCATATTCCCACATCGCCAAACCCTAATTCTGTGCGACACCCAGAATTCTCACCTGTACCCGCAACTCAACAAAATTGCATTTTAATTCTCCTACCGGCGACCCTAAGAAAACTCTAAGTACCATCAAATTTCCTCGTTGATGGGCACAATTAGAGCTAGCACCGTAGACCTCTCAAAACCCACAACATCATCGTCCTCCCCCTTTCCAATTACCACCTCCATTTCTCGTACCGAGACAATAAATGGGTCTCACGAGTTCAAAATCGGAGGTTATTCTCTCTCGAAAGGTATGGGAATAGGCAAATATATTGCTTCAGATACATTTATCGTAGGTGGGTATGCGTGGGCAATCTACTTTTACCCCGATGGAAAGAGCCCTGAAGATAATGCCACCTATGTGTCTTTATTCATAGCCCTGGCTAGCGAGGGCACCGATGTGAGGGCATTATTTGAGCTCTCGTTGATTGATCAGAGTGGGAAGGAAATGCACAAGATTCATACCCATTTCGGAAGAGCCCTTGAGAGTGGGCCTTACACACTTAAATATCGTGGCAGTATGTGGTGAGTTAATTGTGATTATGGAACTGATTTTTCTTTTCCCCGACAATAGTTTTCATTTTTGTTTGCTAGAAATGGGCGATCTTTCATGAGGCCCAATATTTGATAGAATTATGCCTGGCGAGCTATACATATATGTGGAATGAACTTATTTCTTACGGGTTCTCTTTTTAAGGCTTGCATTTGAATTGTAATAGGAGCTTTCGCTTAGAGTGATATGTGACTTTGATCACATTTAGGGAGCAATGACTTTTGATAGTTTTCTAATTTCTTCTGTTTATATTTAGGCATCAGGGGTTAAACTGACTCAAATTATATATTTAAATTCATCTATGCTTAATATGAACTACCTTTAGGTAACTGTGTTATTTGAGTTTTGTGACTTGTAGTTCTTTTTTCTCTATGCGAATATATCCCTATGACCCCTACTTTAGGAATGCTCTAATGATGAAACTGTATGTCATTGGGGCATAATTGGCATTCATAGGAATTTAAGATTATTCAGATTTTCTTTTAAGGAAAAATTTTCCCATTGAATGACACCTGATTTTTTACTCTTGTAAGAGAAACTTGACATCTAGGGCAGGTCATGCAGTATTCTTGATTTTTCTGGATGTTGTTGTTGATGAAATCAGCACTCTAATTGGTATTATTGGATGTTGCAGGGGTTATAAAAGATTTTTCAAAAGAACTCAATTAGAAACATCAGACTATCTGAAAGATAATACGCTGGTAATTCGTTGTTGTGTTGGTGTTGTTAAGTTACACACTGAAGGACCTAAGACCTATACCATTGCAGTGCCACCATCTGATATTGGTCAGCAGTTCGGGAAGCTATTAGAAAGTGGAAAGGGAACGGATGTTAATTTTGAAGTTGATGGGGAAATATTTGCTGCTCACAAGTTGGTTCTTGCAGCTCGCTCGCCTGTGTTTAGGGCACAACTTTTTGGTCCAATGAAGGATCAAAATACTGAGTGCATTAAAGTTGAAGACATGGAAGCACCAGTTTTTAAGGTTCTTTCTCTCTTTCCTTCGCATGTCTGCATATGTGAGCTGCTAAAATATTCACATTTGTTTCCCAGAAGTGTAACTGTTAGATTTACTGCCTTGTCTTTGGAAACTTTTATTCTTTTCTTCTGCTGTTTTATTTGTTCCTATATTCTTCTTCCTTTTTGGACAAATTCTTGTGTGGTGGAATGCCATTCTGTTTCTGCCTTTATTGCATCTGGCAACATAAGATGGTCTCTGCTTCTAAAGGATACAGCAGCTGGAGCATGAGTGACTAGGAATCTAAAGTCAACAAGCTCAAAGAAGCAGTCTACTGTTCATGTGCCTTTTGACCTTCCTCTTGTTTGGCCTTTTAGGCTTAGCTTTTTATTTCTCTTACATTAGCTATTGATGGAAATCCATCCAGCTGTACACAGTTTCTTGGCTTTAGGAATGAATACAATGATTTTCATTCTTACACACACACACACGACATTTTCTTTTCTTTAATCATGCTGATGGAAAGACTAACTTAATTTCTGAAATGCAATCTCTGCTATGGGTGTAACAGGAGAGGAATTTTATTCTATGCATTGCAGTGCTAATTTTGATATTTTCGGCTTACTGGATTGTGGAAGTGAAAATCACCTGCCAGTACGAAATAATCTAGTGCTTGTGGGTTACTGCTTTTAATCTGATTATAAGGTTCATGTCAGCATATCATTATCTTCAGTATTAAGATGGCACATTATCTGTAATCTTCAAGCATTAAGTGCTATGTGTTTGTCATTATATTTATTTGTCAATCATGAGATTATTTTGTCCCCTGATAGCAATAAGATTAGTAGTTAGGGGTAGCTTTGTTGGTTGGTTGCCATTTTTAGGCGAGTAATTCTGGTGCCATACAGGATGATGTGCCATACACAAGTGTACATCTGGATCCATCTCCTAAGGGTTGCCCCTGGCACAATCTTTATTCATCCAGCTAAGGTTTATACTATTCTTGCTTCTCCTCCTGATTGTGCTGTTTATGTAGTTAGTTTGTACTTGTCCAGTTGGCAGCATTTGTATTTTGTATAAGCTATGAGAGTGCTCTTGTTATTTAACTACATTTTTGCTGATTATATTCATCATGTTCAAATTGGCTTTTGACAAGTACTTTTTTAATGATTTCTGCAGCAGTACTCTGGCTATATAGATGAATTCGCATAATTGGCCTTGGATAAGTACATTGTACTGTCCCTTCTTTCTAAAGGAAAAAAATATTGACTGTTTGGTTAAAGTAGCACAATATTTTGAGATTTGATGTACTTTTTATGTTTAGATTTTCTCAAGCATGTATGATGCAGATGAAATGGAAGCACATGGGTGACATATTGCCCCCCATCCTTTGATGAAAAATGGATGGACCAAAGTAAGGAGCTGGCACTGTTGGGGAAAGATAAGGGAGGAATTCTATTTTGTACTTCCCCTGTGCCCTGCCATGCACTTTGTGATGCCATTTTTTTACAATGCATGTAATCTTTTAAGTTCTTGCAATGTGGTCTTTTGTTAACTGAATTCTACTGTTTAAATGTTAATTTGTTAGCTTACTTCCTTGATTGCCAGTCAAATATGTGAGCCTCCATAAATATAACTTCATTGTGGTTTGAATATGTGCAGGCTTTACTTCATTTTATTTACTGGGATGCCTTACCAGATGTTGAAGAACTTGTTGGCCTGAACTCTAAATTGATGACTCAGCATCTACTTGCTGCAGCAGATCGTTATGCTCTTGAGAGGCTCAGATTGCTTTGTGAGGCTAAACTATGTGAAGATGTTGCCATAAATACTGCTGCAACAACTCTTGCCCTGGCAGAACAGCATCAGTGTCTCCAACTAAAAGTTGTCTGTCTCAAATTTATTGCACTGCCTGAAAATCTGAAAGGTAAACTGTTTTGGTGCTGTCAATGTTTTGGATTTGTTGGCATATTTCTTAAAAGCTTTCTTTGACGGTGTATTTCATTTGTTTTAAGAAATTTCCTCTGGATGCTAGTCACAGCTGGTGGCTGGTAATTGGTTACTCATATTCAATAAATATGTTGCTAACAAGTAGTTTGGATAAATTTTTTTCAGCTGTGATGCAGACAGATGGATTTGATTATTTGAAGGAGAGCTGTCCATCCGTCATAACGGAACTTCTGCAATATGTGGCTAAAATCGGCGAGCATTCTGTCATCACAAGTGGGCGTGCGAACGAGAACTTAGATGGTGATATGAATGGAAGGCGAGTAAAGCAAAGGATACATTAGGAAATAATAAATTGTTCAGCTTTGGGACCAAAACTAGAGCTTGTTAGGCTTAGACATTTTTGAGGTTGTACCAACAGTTTGACTATTTATAATGGAAATTTAATAGTAGTTGTTCCTCTTCCTTGGGTATTTGGTTATATGATCTGGTGGACTCCAAGTTCTTTTTGTGGTTCCTAATTAGGCGTTGGTTCAGTTTGAGCTAGTGTAGGTGTGCAGGTGTACGTGCTGTGGATTAAGAACATTCAATGTATATGCATTGCAGGTCATTGTGGAATAGCTTATCAGATGTATCATGTTTACATCTGTACTTAGGCTCGGTTGTTAAATCAGCTCTTGAAACTTTAATTTTTATTTATTTTTATTGTTCAGTAGATTGATTGTTTTTTCAAGTCCATTTCTGAAGAATTTAGGTCTTTTCAAATTGTGGGGAAAACCTATTTCTACTGAATTAAAAAGGAAAAAACCTTAATTTCTTTTCTGAACTATAACACTTTTACACATTGGATTTTTAAACTTCAAAAAATACACGTTGGATCCTTCAATTTTTTAATCAAAACGCAGCTTTCGAAGCAAAGGCAGAGGAGTTGTTCACGCCTCTGCCCTGGCTTCAAACGATGCTTAGAGAGGATCTCGTTAGGCATGAAGTCAGCTACAAGCAATCTTTCATCTCCTTCACAGCAACAACCTATCAAATTTGCTAATCCCTCACTTCTCAACTATCCCACTGCTCTTGCCTCTTCCTATGAAAAAACACAAAAGAAATTTGCTTAACTAACTCATTAGATTCAGTAATTCGCTTCACTTCTTTGCAAAGTTCTTCTTCTTCTCTGCAAAAGTCCCCATTATCTATAAAGTTCTTCTTCTTCTTTTTCTTTCATTAGACCCAGTAATTTGCTTAACTCAAACACTACCAAAACCTCCGTTTCCACCAATCCCAGTGAAACCCCAGTAACTGGATCTAGCGCCGTCTTTAGCGGCAAAGGCGACAATAGCTCATCAAACCCTAGTGCTGTTTTGGTTCCCTCTGTTTCCACGCCTTCTCGAACTCTGAATCCCTCCTCTCCTGAAAGTAATTTTGATGTTCTCTTCTTTTATTGAAGCTTAATTTGTGGGTTTTGCAATTTCGTTTTGAATTGCTTGTTTGCTTTGTTTGTGATGTTCTCCATTATAGCAGAATTTGATGCTTCGAGTTACATTTAATGTGATGTATTCGAGGTTCATTAGCGTGCTATATGTAAAATTTGACTTTGCTAACAGATTAGTGTATTTATTGTAATTGTGGATAGTTGACAGTTTACTGTCGAAGACAATCTGCAGATAAAAGAAAGAAAAAAGGGAAGAAAATTGTTGTGTCTATGAGGTGCTTTCCTGCAATAAGAACTAGCTAGAAGAAGAATTTTTTCTCGAGGCCAATGGGAGGAGTTCTGCGATAAAATGGGACGGAAGTTTGGGATTAGAGGGAGACTGTGGGGGCTTTGGGCGGTGCAGACAGTGGCGGGTGTGGCGTGTGTGATTCTTGGGCAATTTAACTCAGTTTGGAGTTCAGTTATTGTGGTGTGCTTGTTTTCGGTTCTCGTTCATCATTGACGTGGATTTATTTTGAATATTTTATTTTTAAGTGGATTCCATATATATTTTGGAGCTGTTCAAATTGGACCCAATATGTACCATACGAAAAGTTGAAAAATCTAATGCATAATTTTTGAAATTTAGGAACTCGATGTGCAAAATTGTTATAGTTCAAGATCAAAATTATGTTTTTTTTTCCAATTAAAAGAGTAGACAGGCTAATGTCAGGCTCATTGAGATGGCACTAAACAGTCATGTTCACTAAAATACAAGTTTAACTTTGCATCCCAACATACAAATGCTACTCTGCAATCTTATTCGTTAGAATAACATCTTTCAATTATAAAATCATGTAAAAGAAGGTAGAAAGAAATGAAAGCAGTGGCCATTGCAATCATATTAATTAGACTAACATCTCTCAATTATAAAATCATGTAACAAAGGGTAGAAATTAATGAAAGCAATGGCATCTTTCATCTTGTCAAGAATGAAAAGAGAAATATAAGCGCATGGCATGTCAACCAATAGCTTTGCCTTTCTCATTCTTGATATCATACATCCCTTGCATCTTGGTTATTCAGCTAAATCAGGTAAAAGCTAGGAACACCTGTTCAAGCTTCAATTAGTGATATAAATTACAACTTGCTGCCTAAACATCTTCCAATTGAGGTTCCAGCCCTCAATCTTCTCGGGCACTTTGAACTGGTACAAAAAAACTGCTAATTATAGCATTGGAAACACGAGTTTCACATCACTTGGGCAACAAAATCAATCTGACGAAATGTGATTTAGAGACTGCAGCACTACTTTTGGTTATAGGCAGTCAAGCTTTCAAGTTTGCCGTCATTAATACCAGTGATTCCCAGATCCACCTTGTGCAGCAGCAACTTTCCTGGCCATGTACTGAGGCTTTGGCTGCAATCCATTGGAGCCTTCAATTCCTTCATCTTCTCCTCTTTCATTTTTGCAGGCTGGGTTTCTTCTTGGATACGAACAATTTGCAGCAGTATATTGGGTTGTAATAGCTGGATTCCTGGACGTCCTTCGTTGTTCAAGAGCTTCAGCCGTTGCTACTGCCCCACAATTGTTATAACGCAGTACTGAACCAACAACTTTACCAGGTCTCGCAGCACCTGCTGCAGAGATTGCAATTTTATTAATCATCATTATCATGCAAGGAGAAACTAGGTCTACAGCTGACAGAAGGATTGCAAAAGCAGCAATTGAAAAAGAAAGCTTCAAATTCCACAAGACTAACGAAACAACTTTTTGACATAAGAAATGTGAATCCAATAATCAGGGCACAGAAGAAAGAATCGGAAGTGAGAAATTTTCCAGACATTCACTATCTTTTCCCAAAATCTAGTTGCAATCCCCCCCAAACCACATTAAACAAAAAGAATGCTGCATCAATATTTTTGCCAAGCATTGAAGACTCCACCAGAAGGCAACGCACACAGAGAATCAAGAATAGAATGATGATTAAACTAGCACAAAGTTTTATACCTTGGATACTTTGCGGGACTTGAAGGGGAAGCCTTGTCATTGGGATTCCACCACTCCGATCCACCTGTGGCTTCTCAATTTCTTTGATAGAACACTTGGAAAGATCATTTGTGACTTCCACTGAACTATGTACTGTATCATTTGAATATAACACACAGGACCTGCATGCAGAGTTTTCATCATTGAAGAACACCAAGTTTAGACATTTTGCCACAGTATCAGTCGTATAAAAAGGTTCAAAAATTAAAACAGTGATTATCAAAATAAATCATCCATGCAGAACCTTGGCAAGGATGCATGCTGTCTCTCAGGTGGAGCAACAGTTGCACCATTTCCATAGTGCTCCTCAAGGTAAGCAAACTGCTTCTTGAAATGGTCAACAGCACTGCATTTGGAAAGAGACATGGAAAACCAATAAATATCTTAAACAGCAAGAATGGGAACACGAAGAATCCTAGCTCTTAAATAGAATACCTTGGGTACATGAAGTTGGTTGGCTCTGAACCTTCTAAGAACTCTTTCAACATTTTGGGATGGTATTCCAGAATTTCTCGATATATGAGCTCTCGCACATCTTCCTTAGTTATTCTCCGCCTCTCAAACTCAAATTCCATCTTAGTAACTGATTGAGCTGAAGGCTCTCTCTCAACTTTGGCCAAACCTTTAAAATATGGATCAGCAAGAGCCTAAGAAAATGAGGCAAAATACACTTCATTAGAAGAAATGTACATATTATCAGCTAAAGATTGAAGGCATCAACAGTTACCTCTTCAGCAGTTGGTCGATCCTTGGGTTCAAATGCCAACATTCTCTCCAACAAACGAAGTGCAAGAGGATCTGCATTAGGGAACTTCTGGGAAAAAGGAATGGGCTTCTTCTTCCGCATGCTGCCTAAGTATCTCCGAGCTTTCTCATTGCGTACCTATCCATAAAATAATAATATTTCAGATATGCACAGGAAAGTATGAACAATGGAGGTAGAAAATGTTTAAACGGTCATTTCAACATCAAGCCAAATTAATTCATAAGAAATATACCCTGGCAATGGCTTCAGGAGATGGTGTTCCCAAGAGATCAGTCATTAAATCCAATTGATGTACTACATTTTTCCCAGGAAAAAGAGGCTTCCCTGTCAAAAGTTCAGCAAAGATGCACCCAATGCTCCAAATGTCTATTGCTGGTGTATACTGAAAATAATAATAATAATTAAAAAAAAGAGAGAGACAATAAGCATATAGACTAAAAAAATTGCTGGAAGATGATACTATATGAAAGAACACACCCAGCCATAATTGGAGAAAATTTGCTGGTAAAAATAATTGGTTCTTGTATACAGTCTATAACAAACCCCAATTAAATCTTCCCAGCCTGTGCATGGAACACACAAGCAGCAATAATGAATTGGAAATTGGCCATTTCTAGGGTGCAGAATGTTGGCTCTATTATGGCCTGAATAGGTTGTCCCCATAGGTGCTCAACAAAAACTATAGAGGAAACAATAAAGAGCTATAGTGCATAGATCTTTAGAAAACTTCTTTCAAAAGTTTTCGTGGGTAAGAAAACAAATGGCCAGTATATTATGCAGGATAGATAGATCAAAACATATCACAGAATCAAGAAAATGACAAGGAATAATAATTTTGCACCTTTGAGAAAAATGACCCACACAATTCAGGAGCCCTATACCATCTTGTTGCAACATAGTCCTGTCCAGGAAGAGGGGGGGAGGAAGGAAGGAAAGGAGGAGTAAGATGTGAAACACAGCTGAAGGAGCACTAATGTAAACAATATAAAAATAAATCCGAACAATAGAAAATTTACCGTCCAGAAAATGGCTGTGGGAGTATCATTAAATGCTACTCTTGCAAGCCCAAAGTCACAGATCTTCAATTTGCAGTCAGCATTTGCTAAGATATTTTTTGGTTTTAGATCTCGATGAAAAACGTTAGCTGGAAGAGTGTAGACAAATTTACATCAGCATTTTATTACACACGAATGTTAAAAAGTATGGGAAAGTTATATATCCCCACACCGCACTGATGATTGTACTGCAAGTAGGTAGTTAAGACAAAGTTATATAGTTAAACAATAGGAACTAACCCTATTACCTGTATGTATGTATTTCAGGCCTCTAAGAAGCTGATAGAGAAAGAACTGATAATGCTCTGGTGTCAAATCATCATTTGCTTTAATAACTTGGTGCAAATCAGATTCCATCAGCTCAAAGACCACATATATGTCCTTAAACTCTCTTCTAGAAGGAGGCAACAAAATGTGCTTGATCTCCACAATATCTGGATGACGTAGGATCCTGAGAAGTTTAATCTCTCGAAGTATGCGGGTGGCATCAGACACATGTTCAAAGATGTCATTGATTTTCTTAATTGCAACCTTTTCCCCAGTATGTGTATCATATGCAGAACAAACAACACCGTAGCTTCCTTTACCAATTACTTCCTCTATTTTGTACCTACTCCCCTCACCATATTCAGTGAAAAAATCCACATCGACAGATGACTGCAACAGCACGTTAAAAGACACTACATTAAGGTCATCAGAAGATACACTAGAGGAAATCATAAAAACAACAGGATTGTGATACCATTGAAATCAATTCAACATTATTCTGGTTAAAAAAGCTTGGAAATTTGCAATCAGACCGAACATGTTCAATACCAACAAAATTAACGTATGTAGTCCAAATGCCATCATGTTGGAGAGAAGGTGATTAGGATCATTTGTCCTATTATCATACTTCACACTGTGACCTTCAATCGCATAATCTCTCACTAAAATCAAAATACTAAAATCTGGCCCTTAGTAAACAATATTTCTTGTCATTTAGCTTTAAGTTTCAATCACAATTATTAAGCTCAAAGCGATCATGTGATCTACTTTATCTGCAAGACCACAATGATTACTAGAGTACAAATTAAAAACTAGAAGAAAACAGCTGCTTAGACTTGTCAATAAGAAATGTCAAGAGCTGCAGAGGAAGTACTAAGATTTTGCTGTTGCTTGCAGAGAGATCATAGATTACTATTTTACGAGAAAATTTTGATTGCAGGGTCCACGGTCAATTCATAAATTTAACCCACCACCCTACCACAATCAAGGATGAAAAAAAAAAATAATGAATCCGATCATAAACGTTTGCGGTAGATACGTTTTCCTAAAACAGGATGTGCATAGTTCACACATTAGCCATAGCATATTTTTTTGAAGAAAGATTTACAATCATGCCTGAAATTACATGGAAATATTGTAGCAGTGGGGCCTTCAACAATTTTGCAATGGGGGCACATGAGCATGTGCAACACAAGCCAAGAGATTAACGTGACAAGCTGTTCCGCCACACACTAATATATAGGAAATTCTACCCGCAATACAGCAAAGAATCCGGTACAAATTGGAACACAGAGGTTCCCAGAGGACCGAATCGAACGAATTAAAGTAACCAAAAATACCAAACCTCATAGAAATGCTCATCTCAGCCATCAAAAATTAAAAGCAACTAAAGATTTAAAACCATCTTTCCGCCTTCAAGAATAATCTGATTGATCTTGCTTAGAGAGGAACTAACTTACACAGAGCAGAAGGAGAAATAATTTATTGAACTTACCTTCTTTCGCTGATCAGGCTGCATCTTAGCAACAAAGCATCAAGAATCTTTATCCTAACTAATCAAGAAGCTTTTGCCCCTCAGCTCCAATCAGAAAACAAAATAACAAATACCCAAACTTTACCCCAGGTTAACTGAGACCATATAACAGCAAAGTAACCCGAACCCGATAAAGTTAAATCACAAAGAGCCCAGCAAAGCTGAAACCGACTTCCAAAGAAAGAACCAAGACCCAGAAAAGAAAACGGCCTCGAAGACAATATTATGGCAGATCATAAAATAAAGCTCATAAAAGCAATAAGCTTTACGGTTTTTGAAGGTGAACTGAGAAAATTTCCAATAGGATTATTACTGAACTACAAGCTGAAAGGAACAGAGAAATAGAGAGAGTGTGTGGCCAAAACAAATGGCGGAGAAGACTAAAATGTAGTAGCTGGAAAAGAGAGATTACAGATCATGGAGAAGTGGGTATTATAGAATTTTGCGGATAAAACTAAATTTGTGAGAATCTAAATCAAAAAGGCGATATATTTTCTTGGAGGGTAGTGTCTATTGTCTAAAACAAGAAAATAAAAGAAAATGGTAAAGTTCGAAGAAGCAGAATGATGAAAGTTCTTGTTTCTGTAGAGGTGGTGGCTATGGATCTCAGAGAGAGAGAGAGAGAGTGGAGAGAATTGAAAGATCAAGAAGAACAAGTGGTGTACTTCAAGTTGAAGGCTTTTTTGGAGAGAACCATAAAGGGACGAAATTTTTGATTTATTTTTATTAGAATTAGAAATTATTTCAATTGATTTGCAAATGGCAAAGGTAATTAATTAAAGAGAATACATAATGACTTTCCTCTTAAATGACACCTTTGCCACTCGATTTGGTTGAAAATTGCTAAGATACCTTTTTATTAATAGTCCGATTTCTAAAATTTAGATATTAATTAATTTGCATTCCCCATTAAAGATCTCTACAAAGTCAAAATTTCATTCTAAATATTTAAAAACATTCTATAGTTAGACTTTCAATTTAATATTTTTAATAACTGAAAAATATGTTAATATTTAAATTAAAGGTTTGATATTTAAATTTTGAGTATGTATTATTATATTTAAATATTGGATAAATTCATTTGTAGGCCATTAAATTTATCAAAAAAATTCGTTTTCACATATAAACTCAACAGATGACTTATTGAACACAGGTTAATTACGTCCGTGCTCATCGAATTTTTAAACTTATAACCTAACGGTCATAATAAAATAATTTGTAATACAAAAATTATCAAAATTTTATTTTGTTTCAATTAAAGTGAAAATGACCTGAAAATTATTTTTATTTATATTATCGAAGTGACAGTTAAGTACATTACGAATGATTATCATATCATTTTAAAACCAATAGCCTTTATAAGTTGAACTATCAAATAAAAAAAGTTTCACGTTATCATGTAAATATGAAAAAATGACGTATACAGAAAATTAAAAAAATATAAATAACCAATCATAATCTATTTATAGAGTTAATTAGTGTTAAAATGACATGATAATCATATATGATCTGCTTAATTGTTACTTTAGTGACATAAAAATTAATTTTCAAATCATTTTTACTTTAATTGAAACAAAATAAAATTTTGATGATTTTTGTGTTACAATTTATTTTATTATAATTATTTGACTATAAATTGCAAAATTCGATGATCACAGATGTATTTAACCTTATTAAACACTCTAATTCTCCAATTTTATTAATATTAAACATGAAATTAGCATATAGGCGGGAGAGTTTATCATGTGAGTTGCAATCGTGTCTGCGTAGCAAAGAAGCCAATGGATTGTGAAATTTTGAATTTGGCCTTCTATCATTATTATTTATTACAACATGAATATTATATGCTCCATCCGTATATTAAATTGTCAATTTTAAAAAAATATCTTATTAAATTGTCATTTTAATATATTTAAAAAAAATCGATACATATTTTTTAACTTTACTCTTTATATAATATTACTAAAGTATTTAATAACTCAATCGATATTTATCATTCTCTGCATTCACTTTATTATGATAGTTAAATTAAATGGGGCGGTTTTTTTATAAAAATAAGCAAAACTAATTATTATCTTATTATTGGTATAAAAATGAGAATTCGATGGAATAAAGAAAATACTAAATATGAACATATTGATATTACAACTCTTCATGTATTGATTATTACTATATAATATAATAAGTTCTTAGGTTGAATGAGCTTATCTTTAAAAAAGAAAGAAAGAAAGAAAGAAAACCTTAATAATTTACATAAATTTCAAAAGGTCGGTGCCAAGAATCCTCAATCAAAATAATTACTATATGCTACATTTTTATATAAAATAAATAAGCATGAAGCCATCTAAAATATATGGCATATTACTACCAAGCATATAATTGAGATGATAAGTGTTCTTTCTAGTTTAAATAGTAGTCTCAAGTTTTAGTCATGGAAATACAGCTGTGTTAATATATTTGACGGTAGAGCTTTATCGCCTTTGTGATCTTTTTCAGCTTAATTTGAGTGTGATATAGTTTAAAAGTATTCCGTTTGTACAGTCCGCTTAAAACATCTCATGATTTGATCTCAAATATATATATATATATATGTCACATTGTGCATGTGGCATTCACCCCCTAAGTGTTGATATTGTAGATTGTTTATTGTCACTGTTTCCTTGTGTTTGCTGCTGGTATTCTTATCCAAACTCTTAGAGAAAATATATAAACACATGCCACGTCCTCACATGGTATTACAAAAACTCCATTGATCCAACGTAACACAATTTATAATAATGCTTTAGCTATTAATATTTACAAAAAAAAAAATCAAAAAGAATATAAAATTCTTAAAATGTTTTAAAGTATTTGGTTGTTGTCATCATTACCATGCATCATCAAGCTTACGCAAATTACTACTATTTTATAGTGCTGAAAATTAAGGGTTTAATTTCTTAAAATTTTCATAATATGAATTTATTTTTTGATTAATAATTGACTCAATTGAGACGTACATTATGCTAAAAGAATGAGTTAACTTTAATAATAAAATAAAATTGGAAAATTAGTTAAATTAATGTGCATAGAAATGAAAGACACGTAAGGCGTTCAGGTGTAATTATGCGGGAAGCATTTACAGATCACTATGAAATGGAAGTCCATCATTTGCATGTGCATCACGTGGCTTTTGGAATCCAAGAATCTTAAGTCTTCAACTGTTTACTATTTCTATTACAATTATACGGTCAGTTTTTATTTTCATAATTTCCTCCATGATACATGGAGGTTTCCTTTTCATGCAGCTTAATAATTTATTTGGTATCTTCCTTTTATTACATAAAATCAGACAACCCACTAGTTTTATTGATTACTGTTTTCCAGGGTTAATTAATATCATTTATATGTAATAATTTAAAAATAATTAAATTATTTTTCGTAACGAAATTGTCACTAAAATTTACATTATTTTGTACAAAAATCATTATAATTAGTTTTCGAAGAAAATCATTGCCGGAATGTTGACGTGACCTGTCATGTCATCTATTTGTGTATACGTGGTATGGCATATCAATTGCTTTTTACACACGTGACGTGCCATATTAGCACTTTGACAAAAGGTCATCACAAAAAACCGATCAAAATTATTTTTACGCAAAATAGTGTAAAATTTAGTGATAATTTCATTATAAAAAATAATTCAGGTATTTTTGAATTATTAGATTTAAATTTAGTAATAATGGATAAAATTAATTCATGTTTTTTACGGTCATGACTATGGATATAAAAGAAAATAAAAAATATATTTTTAGAATTTATAAAAAGAATCATATCTTGTGACATTGAGAAATTTTATATTGAAATTTGGTGAATTAATGCTTATCTATTGCGAACGATTTTAATGAAAATCGTTGGAAAATGAATTTCGTTTGGCCGAACTTATTCTAACCAACTATCGAAACCTTGCTATTCATATATTTATTCCCTTGATTTCACTTAACACATCTACTAATAACTTTATTAGTTCATCAACTACTATTACTAAGCTTATTATAATAATTACTACTGTTTTATTAGGCTACCGAAAGCTTGTGTTATTTAATACTCTTACCTAATTAAGAACCATACCTGTTTAAATTAGATAAATTTAATTAATTACTTTCCATTTAAAATTAATTACTTTCTCCGTTTTATAATAAGAGATATTTTTGAAAAATAAAATTATCTTACTTAAATTGCCATTTTAAATAAAGCTTTTTTTTTTTAATTTTGCTTATCCTTATCAATAATATTAATATGGTTGAAATAGTAGGAAGTTAATGAAAAGATAATGATGGTTATAAGAAAATATAATATAATTATGTAGGAAGAATATAGTTAAACGACTATTTTGTATATATTATAAGAAGAGAATATCTTAATAAACTGACTTTCTACTTAATGTTAATATGTTAATTAAGTTTAACATCACCTAATTCAACATTTATTTTTTTAATTTGGAAAAATTAATTAAAACAAAGAATAGGACCACATTAGAACACACATCATTGCCACCATGTTTATCTTTCTTTTTCCCATCCACTTTATTAAACAAACGAGGGCCATGACATGAATATGTCAAATAAAGATTTTCTAACATCATTTTATATTAAGCTTACCTAAATCCCATTATTAAAATTATTATATTTACTCATATTTGGGATAAACTTTATAAAAATGAAAATATTTTTGTTTGTATATAAGTCCACTTTTCGAATAAGATGACACACACACATATATATATATATAGTTTGTCAACAGCCATAAGCAAGATATATTTTTTTTTGGTTTTTGAATATTTTTCAACTTTATTCTATTGAGTGTCTCAGGTGAATTTTTGTTTAATTACATTCTTTAGTAATGTAATCCAAAAAGAAAAAATCTTTAATAATAACTTCAATTAACATCGCAGACTTTTAGAATATAATAAAATAAATTAAGAAAAATGCATTTGAGCCCGCACCAATAAGGCATGCACGTAGAAACAAAATAAGAAAATTAGCATATTCGCCAACGTTTTGATGTTGTCCACAGGTTCAATATAGCATCAACCAATACCCAAATGATGGGATACCCGTGTATCTTAATTACAACTTTTGCATTCAAAATTTTTAAAAATACAATATATTTTTAATACTAATAAAACAACATTTTTTTTATTTTTTTATGAATTGTTAGACAATGATAACAATTCGGATAATCGGACTGTTCTTGGATTAAATTCAGATAAATACTTCATCTGAAATAGCTTGAATTCCTGAAAATAAAAAATTTTGATAAAATTTTTGACCATGCAAAAATTTAACGGTTAAATCAGAATAATAATTAAAAAAACAGTTAATATGAACCGCTAATGAAACGGATATTTAGAAAATTGTATTTTAAAACTCTTTTTTTTTTTTTAAATGAATCCTGTGCAAATTCATACGAGTATTTAGGTGGACTTTCAACATTGATTGATTATATGTGTGTGGGGTATCCCAATTAAAAAGCATAAAGCCTGTGTGTCCTGCAAACGTGGAAGAATTGATTACAGAATGGCATAGTTGTAATAATACAAAACAATACGGGCAAAGGAAAAGTTACGGATAAATGAGGCACAAAGAAAAGTAATTACAAAAAAAGAAATAGAAGACAGCTGATTCAGAGAATAACGCTTCCACGCGCTTTCTGTGTGATGCCAGCGATTGACAATTTGAAGGTGGGCCCACACAACACTGACAGACCGCGTTGGTGTTGAATCTGTGGCCTGGCGTGTCCTTCACTTTCTTTTGTAGCGCGTCCAAGTATCTTGTTCCAGTGGGGGCGCTACCGCGAGCTCTTATAAATAAAAGAAGCACCAATCTAACGCTTTTTTTTCTATATTTATTTATTTATTTATTTATTTATTCTCAATTTCTTTAAAAAACGGATTAATTCTAAATCAGATATTTTTCAAATAATAATTCAGATAGCATACCTTATATTTTAACCCACTTTAACCATAAAACTATTCTAAATAATAAATCAGATAATAGTTCAAAAATTAAAAGATATATACTAATTAGATTCAAATTAAATTATTTATACATGAAAAAAATAATTGCTCAAATCTAAAATTTTTCTATATATTAAAATTATCATTTAGCGTTATATATATATATGTATGATCATATCCTTTGAGCTAGCATTGAATGAAAATGCCTGTACGGATCCACTTAAAATACTTCATTGTCTAACTAAAAAAATGAAAAACCGTAACCATCCAATTTATTTTGTTCATACTATTTAGTTTGGAAAAAAATGGTTCAGGCTATTCATATGAAGTTTTGGGACAATGACCTTTTTTATATATTATTATTTTAATTGTATCAGAGATAAGGAAGAGATTTTGTTTTCAACCTTAACCGAATTTACGCTTTTATTGAGAATTTTTGTATAAAACCCTTAGCATGGTCAATGGTGCATGAAAATGCGTTTTATTTCATGCAATTCAACCGAGATTTTGGGCATGATTTCCTAAGAAGCATCAGTTTTGATTGAAATGATGACGCGTTGCCAGTAATTTTAAGATGGCGACGGGAACATGTCGTGCACTTGGTCGATAAGGGGCATGCAGCCGTTCTGTTTTTTTTTTTTTCAAGAAATAATATACAATTTTTTTTTAAAAATATTACCCTCTAATAAATAGTAGTAACTCTAAACTAATTAAATATCAATTTAATTTTTTAAATTTATTAAAAATATCATCTCGTACCGTAACATGAGATACATTATAAAAAAAAGTGTTATTTAATTGGTGAACCACGCTATTTTTAATAAGTTTAAAAATATTTTATATAATTTTTAATAATATTTAGAAATTGACTATACTTTTATTAAGTTAAATGGGATAATAATACCAAACTTGGATACTTTGTCTTTAAAGCTTAAAAAAAAAATAATGATATCAAAACGACGGCAACGAAAATTAAAAGCAAAAGTCCAAATTACCTTGACAATTAGCAATTAGATACCCTTCCAGCTATTGGAAGATACCTCGTATCTGAAAGATTCCACAGCACCAAGGTTAAAAAACAATAAGCAACAAACCATTAAACCAATCGTACGCTCGAAAATCTAATTTCCTAATTGCTGCAATTTTATTTTTTTTTGTTAAAAAGGTGCAAGTCATGGGATAATTAACTCCAACTTATTATTGTAGAAAGTTGCAAGTCATGGGATACAAGGATGTTTGGGGTCTATATGGTGGGAAGAGAAACAGATGGAGAATTGCAGTTGGATAACTCCCAGGCTATTGGTTGGAGGTTGATTGAAATTAAATGTGTACGTGATTATGTAACTGTCACTCTATTACTATTTATCACCATTTCTAAGCAGAGATCTTTTTTATATTCTCAAACCCTCATAAATGGAAGTTTTTACATTTTTATTATGAAATACGCTATATATCAAGAACTCTTGATTCCATATTCTTTCATAATCCATAGCTCTAGTGTATGAAAGTTATAATTACCAGCACAAAGGCATCCTTCCAAATCACTAATAGAAATAAGCGTATGGCCACGAACTTCAACTTCAGCTGGTAACGTTATCTCCTTGAATTTCTCCTCTGCAACATCAAAATTTATAATCACATTATCACCATTACTTTTCTTCCTTACTACCCAATGAGGAGTCCCGTTTGCCACTGTAATTCCTTTACTACTAACGGATAACTTGTACCGGAAATTAACAGATTCTTTGATCACCTAGCTGCTTTGTTTAAGGTTATAAACACTGATGATGCTGGTCGCGTTAACAACGTTGTGAACACACACCACTTTGTATCTATTGCTCCAGGCATCATACTCAATCCCTGCAAGAAAGGAAACGTAATTAACGTATGAGAACTCAGGCTTTATAATTTTCTTTTATTCACTAGTTGACGGATTCCAAATGACATAGTATTGGGGTAGAAGGTGAACTGCGATGAGTAACAGGCCATTGCAGGAGCCATATACATGAGATTCTGTATTGTTGCAGAAATCGAGATTCCCAAAAGGACTTTGAAGCTTAACTAATTGAAGATCAGGAGTTTTAGTTACTCTATTCATGGCGCGCAGAGAAAGACAAGGGTGGCTTTACTGTGTTTTGTCCACTTGCATAATTCCATATTTGCTAGGGCTGTGAGCTCTAATTTGATGTGCGAGAAAAAATTCGATGCTTGAAATCAAACTACGCCAAGAGCTGTGCATGGCTTTGAATCGGACCAAAGATTTCACGGATAGTTCTAGCAGTATGTCCTTTAGTATATATTCAGGGACATATTCTTTTTCTTCCACCTTCTTCATTGCTTTGAGTTTCTTCGTTTCTCTGGTGGTGCTCCATTCGTCAATTTTCGTCAGTTAATATCTTCCAATTAAGCAAATTAGCAAAAGAAATTAACAAAATATGAATATAAAATTGAATAAGAAAAGCTCTGCAAACTACATTTCTTAGTTTAATGGAGATCTGTAAAAGCAAACTCACTAATGGAACTGGAAGATATGCGTTGCTGTTCACTACTGTAATATCGTACCCGAGACGCATGCACTCTGCATGAATTTTTGTTTCGGACAAGGTTGCATGACCCATCGGACCCGTCTTTTGTTTGCAAATTTGCCCTTAACTTTTGCAAAATTCTAATATAACCCCTAAAGCTTGTATTTTTTTTTTCTTTTTTTTTCAATAATAAAGTTCATGTTTCACGATCTTGTCATTATTTAATAGAATGTCTATGTAAGCTGACAGAGGTGCTAAATGTTGGGTGGATGGCTTGTCTTCAATGTTTTTAACATCCATGTGAACGGCTAATTGGGTGATTTCAACCAACCCCACCTCAGCAGAGTTGCATGCATAACGATATTTAGATTGTGGAAAAAGAAAAGTTTGACTTGGAGGAAAGCAACATATGGCAGTAGGCAAGTCCATATATATGCCGCAAGGCTATTGGTTAGATGTTGATGGAGAAGATGTGAAAGATAAAGAAACAAATTGGTGATTGACTCTCATCATCAAGGGTGCAACTGCAGCATTCCACCGCTTCGCCTAACAGTACACGCTTGTATTGCTCTCTCACAGTCCCATTTTCACGGTTTAGGCTCCCATTTCGCTCCCCGCTACTACGGAAATCGTTTGTACTTTTTTTTTCCCTCTAATTACTAATTATATATTTCCAATCAAACAAAACTTTTGTATCACAATAAATTTAAAAGAAATCCGTTACTTGAATAAAAAAACAAACCAAATCAATCTATGAATCAGGTATAAATAGATTTACATAAAATATTCAATTACCTTAGATCGGATTATATTTATTTGATATACTCTTGTCAATATGAATATAAGAATAATTAATAGAATATAATTAGAAATAGAATAAATAAAATAATAAATATTTTAATAGATAAATAATAGAAGAAATATAAAAATAATAGAATGATGGAATAGAAATAGAATTTCTAATAATTTTGAATTTAATTAGAAATAATTAAATTCGAAATAAGAAATTTTAAATAATATATATATATATATATATATATATATATATATATATATATAGATTTTTGTCATTATATTAGAGTTATATTAATTAGCATTCTATATCTATAATAGAAAAAAGGGTATCAATAGAGTATGAATAGAATAAGAGAAGGGGGGATAATAGAAAAAAGGTTATATAGTTATACAAAGTTATATATGTATATGAATTTCCGACATCCTCTATTTTATTAAGTAAATTGCATTTGATTAAGGTGAAGTTTCGTAAAAACCCCGTCTTCCTTAAAATATCATGAACAGTTCCTGTATGTTGAGCAACTTTTTCCTATCTCGATATTTATAGAGATAGAATTCGTGTTATAATTCGTAATATATAATTTTCGTAATCGAAAACGATAGGTTGAAATATCTATTAGTATTTTGACAAGTAATTTTACAAAGAGTATTTTATTGAAGGATTTAAGTTATTACTCAAGAAAGAAAAATTGAAATTATTAAAGGATGAGATCAATTCCGAAGTACTTTTTTTTATTTTTAGTATTATAACATATATAATTTTTTTTTAACATTTCGAAGAAGTAATTGATTGAACTGTTGACAATCATCCAAGGAAAAGTTCTATAAAATGTTTCAAATTTCAATGAAAAGAATTAATAAACCCTAATTTTTAACCCTTGAATTATAATGTGAAATAAGTCAAGTCAATAAAATAAGCTATAACATAAGTCAAATAATAAAATAAATACTAGACTAAGCACGAAGTAAGAAAATATCTTAGTATGCGGAGTATCTCATTGGAGAACCGCTATGTCTATCTTATTTCTCATAGACATGAAAAAGTCACTTAATTTAATCACTTTTAATAACTAATACTAAAAAAAGAATTTTCTTTAATATTTAATAGAAGAACTGCTTTCTTTCTCTTTAAGTAGGAAAGAGGCAAGCAAAAAAAGGAGTGGGAGGAGGTTTCATTCTTTCTCATTGTTCATATATAACTCTAGTAAAAACTAGTTTAAAAATTTTGGAAAAATTTGGCTGGAATAAATTTTCCATTATTTGTATTATTTTTACTTTCGAAATATAAACAGGAGAATCATTGAAATATTTGTTGTTTGATTAAAGATGTATTATTCATATAATATATTGCTTCCCTCGAATCCAATTGAACGAAATAGAATTTCCAAACTAAGGAATAAACTAACCATGGATAAATTCAAATGACTTTTTCTTAAGTCCAAGCGATCTTTTCGTAAGCGTTTGCCCCCGATCCAATCAGGGGATCAAATTGATTATAGAAACATGAGTTTAATTAGTCGATTTATAAGTGAACTAGAAAAAATATTATCTAGATAGATGAATAGATTGAATTTAAAACAACAACCGATTAATTACTATTAGTATAAAATAAGCTCGTGTTTTATCTTTGTTACCTTTTCTTAATAATGAAAAACAATTTAAAAAAAAAGCGAGTTGTTTGCTCTAACTACTGATATTAGAACCAGAAAATAATAGGCTTACTAAGTATTGTAAATAAATTGCTCTCGGCTCTTTAATCATTTGATAATCAGAGTATTCTTTGATAAATGATTACTATGAGTTAGGCTCAATAGAATTTGATCAATCCTTATTGATATTTGATAACAGTTCGGAAATATCCGAACTGCTATCGGATCCCTTCGTTGAACTGCTCCCCTGATTCCTGCAATAAAGAGAAATTTAGCGATCGATCCGGTCAGAAATGAATTTTTCGACGGTCAAATCAATAGACAATAAAAAAAGTAATTCTTATAGAAAATTGACTAAGAGATAACATACCTGAGTCTCTTTCGCCTTTTATAAGGGAACTGAGTCCCAATCCTCCTTGGAATAAGAGTCCTTCCTGAAATAGGAGTCACACCTGGGATAGGAGTCTCGCCTAAATAGGAGACTCTTCTAAAAAGGATCATGGCTATGATTGATCTCTAATGCAAAGTGGGCCGGTCATGGACCTTGAAAAGTTTCCTTGGCCTGAAGCCCAACGTTTTGGACCGGATCTTGGCCCAATCTAGTTATCAATATTGAATTTATTTAATTTGAATTTTAACATTTAACATAAAATATTCAAAATGAATTCCAATAACAATTCTTTAGTTTATTTGATAAATACGATTATCTTTTAGTATTTCGATTTTGATTTTCTCACTCAGTATGAAAGAATAAAAATTTAAAATTGTCCTTACACAATTTTTTTTCTCTACTACTACACTAAAAAAATTGCTTATTTTTTTAACCTATTTATTTGTTTTAAATCATTAACGGTTTAATTCGAATCTGAATATAGACATTTTTTTTTCTTATGGTGATAAAATATATTTCTTACAAAACATTATTCAAATACCGACTCGGTATTCTTAAAAAAATAGAAAAATCAAAATCAAGTCAAGATGATACAGATCAACCCTTTCTTCTTGCGCCAAAGATCTTATCATTTTCGAAAGAACTGGAGTTACATTTCTTTTCCATTTTCATTCAAGAGTTCTTATATGTTTCCATACTCCTTTAAATGGAATCCATGATATCAATGGATTAGATATGTAATATTAATTATAAATGAAATATTATTTATAAAAAATATCAACCAAAAAGCTCAAAGAAATAGGATGTTAGATCCTATAATATTTATCTTGACAAAAAAATTATCGATATGATAAAATATGTATTACAAACACGAGTGATCTTATTCCGCTGAAAGTTGATGGTTTTTAAACTATACGATAAAGAAACCATATTACAGAAACAATACCATGTTAAACAATAGCAGACCATGAAACAGACCATAGCATATTAATAAAGAGCAGAGCATGAAACAAAGAAATCCTTTAGAGTTTAGGGAAGGTGATGCCAGCCCACTTAGTGCGCGCAATCATATTCTGACTTTTTATTTTGGAAATTTCTTTGGTTATATAATAAACGTTGTGGGGACATTTTTCTTGATTTAGTTAAAGATTCTTGCATGCTATATTTTAATAGCTGCCGAGAAAGTAAACTGATGAATACAAGGATTAGAATCAATATGAATTTTAAGAAATAAGTCTTCCTGAATGTTAAATCAAGATTCAAAATGCATAACCAAATACATGTAGTGCTGCATGAACATGACTCATCAGGCACGTCTTTGAGAACAGTGCAACATATACTTGTTACATAGAATTGTGAACACTGAACAACTCATCAAGCATGTCTTTTGAGGAATGGACTCCTATTAATGTTTTCCAAACTGTATCATACATCCAATTTTTATTTTAAGTCCAAACATGCATTATGACAAACGCCATGCAAGTACTGCTTGAAAGTTTATTTCAGTTGACATACTTAGTGAACCAATCCAACATGTTTCCATGGGCCTCTTCTGCACACTTCACAGCATTTTCATCTTCAACATTGTACCTTACCGTCCAACCATGAGAAACCTTTGGGAATATCTTCACATGGCACTCCACCTGTAAACAACAAATATATCCATCATTTGGTATCAGCAAACTCACACTAATCTTTACAGACTGCACTGTTTCAATAATTTGTAGTGGATGGGATTCCTTGGAACTATTAAACGTGCCAACAGGCAAGGCGATATTGACAATTCAAGAATCAAAATTAACTGCTGGACAACAACCCACTCCAGGTCATAATTAAATCTTTAGCAGCATCAAATTATCATGACCAATGCCCAAAAACATTTGTTCACATGAGACGCCAAACTCAACAAACTGCCTCAAACAGTTATGCCAACACCAGTTATGTTTGTTATTAGCTCATCCATCTCAGACACAATGGACTTTTTTCCTGGTTTGCAAAAGCAGATTTCTGATACAGAGGAACCAAACGATATGGCTGAACAAAGCAACGTTTTATTTTGGTCCACTCAGGGATCCCGTCACCAGAAAAACCAACTGACATGATAAAGAAATCAAGCCTTCCTACCTCAGGTTTTGCATTTAGGGCTTCTTCAAACTGTTTCACAAGAGCTGGTGGGGAAAGTTGGTCAACCTCTGCTCCCAGAACTGCAATAGGAACCTCAACCACTGCAAGTAATTAAAATATAATAAGTAATTAATTCAAAACTAATCATTCTAAGTTATACAAGTAATCTTCCACTCACAACTCTTTACTCCACACCCAAAACCCCCCACACAGTGGCTAAAAGGGAATTCTATGCTGTTTTTTTCCCTTAGTTTTCTTTCGAAATGGTCTGTTTTTTTCCCGTAGTTTTCTTTCGAAATGGTTATGCAAACAAGGAATTGATCAGGGCAAGAGCCGACAACTTAGGGAGCAAACTCGTGCCACTGATCCTGGTGAACAATAATCTCAGTTCAGTGCAAAATTAAACATGATTGGAGGTCTAAAAATAGCAATGACAATACAAATCCCAATGAGTCCTCAAGAAAACTTAAACACGAGCACTCTTGATATCATCTACAGTCACAAATGAAGGATGACACAGCACAGCCGCTTGGATGCACTCACGCTTTGCTAGTTGAACTACCACCTTGGCTGATAAACCAAAGGGGATTAGTGAAATGCAGGGGACTAGGACTATGTGCATCATGAGTAAAAGCAAAGAAGAGTTTTGAGTAATGATGAGAAATTAGAACCACAAACAACTGCAATAAAGAGCATATAACATACCACCCCAACAAAATCCTACGGCTCCAATTGCAGATACACCTTTATTCTTAAAAGCTTGAACAACAGGCTTTGCATCTTCAAATCCCTTATCCTGTTAGATTAAAAAAGGTAAAGGTCAGAAATTGAAAGTCATTGGTGTCGTTAAAAGTTAAAACTTGTATCTATGCAGAAATTAATCAGCTTGAAGCACAACATCTTTGGGGACAACATATAAATTTGGTTCATGTTAAAGCAACGCACTGAAATCTAAGGGCACAAAAAAGCCAATAGAAATAATTAGCAAAACTCCAAGTTTACGGTTCCATGATCCTTTATCCAAGCTGCTACGGGTCTTTCTGCATTGTTAGGGTCGTAGGGATCTCCGTAGAAGAAGTCTGGAACTACAGCTAAGAATCCAGTAGCGGCAGTTTTGTCTGCAAGCTTTCTTCATGGCGGAAAGCAGCTGGCATCAGCTCTCAATTGCCATAAATGCTAGCAAGAAATATATATTCATACAGAGATAAATTATGCAAATGAGAAATTAGTTCATAGAGATGACAATCTCAATGATGATAACTGACATTTACATCTGGATGAAACACACAGATGCCACAGTATCGCTAAAAGGGTTAGCAGTGAATTCCAAATTGACTAACAGAAGTATCACTGATGAAAAAAGAAAAGCATCGTTTTTCCAGAACAAATAAACTCTAATTACAAATGGAGATAAGAGAGACAGAAAGCCATACCTCAAATTTGGAGCTTCATATCCTGCAAAAATCAAGCTATACGTGTAAGATTATAATAAAATTGTACCAAAAAAGCAACAAAAGAAATCAAATTCCAAACAAAATCAAAACAGTAACTGAACGAAACAGAGGAAGCAAAACACACCCATCTGTTACCACTTCCATGAAAAAGAATCACAAAGCTAACAAATTGAACATGAAAACTATACGAGAAAAGAAAAAGAAGAGAAACCCATCATTACCGTAAATGTCAGATATAAAAAGAACGGCGCGCTTGGAATCAGAAGGGCCAGTGACATATCAGTCGAGGCCAGCAATCTTCTCGAAGTGGCCAGCTCCGCTGGCTGGGTTAAGTGTTGGTGGGTTATCGCAGCACTGAGGACCAGACATATTTTGTTTCCCTGTTTTTCAGTTGAATTATTTGAACCAACAACTGACTAATATGCACAACTCAGAACTGACAGAATTGGATCTCAAATGAAGATGATGACGATGGTATTTATCCTGTGTGAGAGAACGCAGGTTAACTAATTGCAATTTTTTATCGCTATTTTTTTTGCATCATCCCTTACATCATCAAAAATAATAATAATAATAATAACAATAATAATTTCTCAAAATTGTACTTATGTGATATTTAAGTATGTTGGAAATTAAATCAAACATGTCCTTATTTAGAGTCACCATCCGCTGCGCTGAGTGTGGTGTCCGCGTATATCCGCTATTTAATGAGCGCGAATAATAGAGCATCTTAATTAATAGATATATGCCACAAAAATGCACTAGACGATGCTTTTTTATTTATATACATAAAAAATGATAATAGTAATAATAATTAATTAATCTGTAAGAATGGTATTAATTGGTAATAATCAAAATCTCAGATTTCTCGAAGAAATCTGTACGTTCGTATTACGGCACTACTCCACTAGAATAATTATTATCATTATCATTACTATTTGCTTTGCGAGGAGTATAAGTGGTGTTCTGCAGATCGATCTAGAAAGTTTGTTGAAGGACTTTTCGGTTTGACGGTGATACTGAATTGAGATATGGACTAAATCTATTGGTTGGACAAGATTAACAGAATATGACCCTCGACAAACAACACCTCATATTTTTTTAGAAGTAAATACTGCTGCTGCTGCTGACTTTCTTGTTAACTGGATTTTCAACCAAGATACCCGGCACTCCTAATATTTTAGCGACGGACGCTTTGGGTAGCTTGTTTCCCATAATGGTTCCTATTTAGTTTTTTGTCTGTCTTTTTCTTCTTCTTCTAAAAAAATAATACTGAACAGAGCATGGCTACTATTATTTAATTATATTATCATATAAAAAAATTATCTTTGTAAATATCAAATCTTATTGCAAATAAACTATTCACTCTCCTTAATTAGCAGTGTTCTTATTTGACTTTAATCTCTGCGCTATCATCAGTAGAAATACAAGTCAGGAATTTGAGATGGCATCAATTGCCTAACCATCGGTTTACACATACTTGGTTAACCAGTTCAACATGTCTGAATGAGCTTCTTCAGCAATCTTGACAGCCTTATCATCCTCATCATTGTACCTCGGACTCCATCCATGATCTACACCAGGGAATATCTTTACATAGCTCTCAATCTGCAAAAATCAATACTCAAATCAGTAAACCAAAAATCAATAACAGTTTTTCTTAATTTAATTGTCCTTGCCTCGGATTTTGCTGCTAATATCTTCTCTAACTGTTTCAGTTGTTGTGCTGAGAAAATCCTATCAAACTCGGCTCCCAATATAGCAGTTGGAACCTTCACAGCTACAAGAATATTTTCCCATCAGCATTATATACTATAAAATAAAAATCCTGAGGCCTAATGTAGATTTAACTTACCACGGATCTCTTCTTCTGTGATCGGACCACAATATAACTGCAGCCTTAATATCATAAGAGCTTGCTAGTTTTACAACCATAATTCCTGGTAAAAAAGCAATTAGACCCTCTATTTCTTTAGCTAAAAACAATGGTGGCTATGAAATCGAACAGCTTACCGCCCCAGCAAAAGCCTACAGCCCCTATTGCAGAGATGCCTCTGCCTTTAAATGCAGCAATCACTGTTCTGCAATCTTCGCAGCCTTTACCCTCAATGAAATTATCAATTCATTATGCAAATGAACGTGTACTTTATCTATGTTAGTCAAGTAACTTACTGGGTCATGAATTTTCAGCCAGGTATGACGATCAAATTGAGGATGATTTGGATCGGCAGGATCACCATAGATTGCTATGCCAGCTATATGAAGTGTCATCTGGTCAATGAAAAGGACAGGCACCATCAAATAACATATTCAACAAAATATATAAAAATCATAAGCATACCTTAAATTTGGTGCTTCATACCCTGTAAATATTCAAAACACACAAACAAATTAAAATTCCTAAAAGAAAATTACACGAAGATTTGTGCGGAAAAGGAGAGATGAGTCACTACCGAAGGCATCAGAAGCTAGAATGATGGCGCGATTGGAATCAGAAGGGCCAGTGATATATGTGTTGAGGCCACCGAGGTCTTCAACTTTACCGTTCCCATAGCTTGGATTCAGAGTTGGTGGATTCTCCAGGCAGTGAGAGCTCGACATTTCTCAGCTCACTGATAAGTATGTTTTATTTTATGCCAAGTTGGGGCTAGCAAAACTACAAGATTTAATTTATATTGTAGGGAGGGAGAAAGATGGTTTTGAGGAACGTCATCACATATGTCAGAAGATGATCACCCTTGGATTAAAGTGAGAACTGAAAAGTTACAGAATTTAAGTATAAATTATGTCTATTGAGAGCAGGGAAAACCACTCTACGTCCCTATAATACCATGCATTAGTTATACATTATAAGCTTTTTTCATTTTGAACTCAGAAACAAAAGTCGTCCTAACAAATTCCTAGCTGCACAATTTTATCAGTTGCCATTGATATAATCAGGAAGTGGCAGCTCCATCAGCTGAACTTCTCCTCTCTTATCTTGCTATACATTAAAGACAACATAATCTTCTCCTTTACCAGGCATTAACAAAGTTTTCAACCTTGAAATCTATTTTACGGTTTACCAAAATTATAGAGAATTTGATACGTTAGGAATTGAAGAAAACAAAAGAACTTTCTAGAAAAATAAAAAGTAGCTTTAATATTAACTGTAATTCTTAAAGCTAATAAGAACAAAATTAAGAGTGTAATGCTAATGGCTTATGGGTGATACTGATACTGATACTAAACGCTCCAGTCTCCACATATATTTATTCAAAACAATAGCTTAATAATTAGCCTGCATTCAGGACCATGTTGGACCAACCAGGTTAAAGTACTATCATTGTCAAAGAATGGGCTTGGTCATGCTACACATGAGCCTGGTCATGTCGTACGTAGCTGCCGTGTTTTTATCTCAAAACTGTGAAATTGAACTTATGTGATTATATGAGTGAGGGCGGGGACTGGGTAGATTCACATCAGCAATTCAAGACATGACGGAGAAGATTGAGACGGTGACCGATTCGAGTAGTAAGTGCCACTCACTGGTCCTTGAAACTCCATCCGGTAAACCCAAAAGAACAAAGAGCTCTACCCAATTCGATCCACTACCTGTCCTTCCTCACGAAATTATAGCGGAAATTCTCTCTCGATTGCCGGTGAAAACTCTGCTTCGGTTCAGGTGCGTTTCCAAATCATTCAAAACCCTGATTTCAGATCCCCATTTTATCAGAACCCACTTGAGAAGAACTACATCTTTACCAAACAAGCCCAGTCTGCATCAAAAAATTGTTTTAAAGTGGCATGATAATCGATGGACCTTCAAAACTTGCTCTCTGTATTCCATCTTTGACAATTCACAAGCTGATGCTATTGGTCTTGTCGATTATTCATTAGTGACTGAAGGTAAGGTTGTTGGAACATGTGATGGATTAATATGTTTGGCACGGAAGAGAGGGATTGTGATTGTAGCAAATCTATCTACTAGAGTAATCAGTAGATTGCCTAATTTATGTTTTAAGAAGGAGTTGGAGTTGAAGGGAATTACATATGGGTCGGAGAGGGTTACATATGGGTTTGGTTATGATAGTAAAATAGATGACTATAAAGTAGTTGCACTATACGACGGTTTTGGAGGTGTTGAACGTGAAATTATAGTTAAAGTTTGTAACTTGAAGAGCCGATGTTGGAGGAGAATTAAAAGTTTTCCGTGTCGCGGACTTTCATATCGTTCTGGGGAATATGTTAATGGTAGTCTTAATTGGGCGTTGCTATGTGGAAGACATGTAAGAACTAGCTGGACTATTGTTTCCCTTGATTTAGCAAGCGAGACCTGTAAGTATGTCAGTCCACCTGATTATGGAGATCTGAGTTATTGTTGTCAAACTTTGGGGGTTTTGGATGGGTGCCTTTGCATAATGTGCAATTACTTTGGAGTCCGTGCAGATATTTGGGTTATGAAGGAGCATGGGGTACGAGATTCTTGGATTAAGTATGTTAGTATTCCATATCTGGATAGCCCTCGCCCATATTATACAGGGCCATTTTGCATTGCAGATAATGGAGAAGTTCTGGTTAAGTTAGGGTCGACTTTTGTGGTTTACAACCCCAAAGAGGGTACATGTAGGTACTCTCTGATAAATAGTTTGCGTGGATGCTTTTGGGATGCAGCAGGAACTTACACAGAAAGCATGGTTTCACCTGGTCCCGAGAATCTACGTCTTTGGAAACAAGAAGGACAAGTTATCTGAGAGAGTTGTAGAGCATTTAGTGTATAATGCACATATTGTCTTCTTTTCCCATTTGGTGCAAACATTTCTCTTGATTTCGCTTAAAGGATTAGGAATGGTGGAGTTAAGTTCACAAATGTGATGTTTCCTTGATGAACTTAGTATGTGATGTTTTGTCTTCCTTCTGTTTTAATCTCTTGCTTTCTATGCTCAAGATTCTCTTGAAATGTATTAAATTCATTAGTTGTAGCGGATAAATTTTAGTGAATTTGGTGAATTCCATGGGAATTTTACACTTTGTTACTTACATTTGTCACCTTGCAAGTGCTCAAATTGATTTTAAACGCAGAGAAGTTCTCTAGAGATATTGAAAGTAAAGAAATAAGGTCTGGCACCTATCTGTATTGTAAAGGGTTCCCGAGACTTTCATAATTACTGAGTTAAATGGAACAGATAGGTATTGATAGCCAGTTCAGAAAAGCATTAAACAAAAATTGAGTTTGTATTCACAGAAATATTTTCTCAAACTGTTTTGAGGTGTTCCGCTGAGAAAATCTTATCAAACTCAGCTTCCAAAATATATAGCAGTTGTAACCTTAACAGCTACAACAAAATTTTTCCATCAGTATTATATTCTATAAAGTAAAACTCCTGAGGCCTAATGTAGATTTAACTTACCATGGATCTGTTCTTCTGTGATCGGACCAGGATGCAATATAACTGCAGCCTCAATATTATAAGAGCTTGCTAGTTTTACAACCATCATTCCTGATAAAAATGCAATTAGACCATCTAATTCTTTAACTAAAGACAATGGTGGATATGAACTCAAACAGCTTACCACCCCTGCAAAAGCCTACAGCTGCTGTTGCAGATATGCCTGTGCCTTTAAAGGGATCAATTTTATCTATGATCACTGAATTTACGTCTAATTATTAAAAAATAATTGATTTATTTTTCATGACTTAAATATCACTAAACTTATCATTTTTTTGCGAAAAAGTCATATTGATCAATTTTCGGTGATTACTCTTGTCGGAATGCTGACGTGGCACATCGCGTCATAATCTTGGATACACGTGGTATGATATGCCAGCAGCTACGTTACCGAAAGAGGCCATATCACACAATATGTCAGCATGCCACGTTATATTTTTGGATACACGTGGCCTCTTCCGATAACATGATTGCCACGTCACAACAGCGATTTTGGGCGAGGTGTTAGAGATCAGCTACTGAAATCGAAGAAAGAGACGAGAGAGAGAGAGGTCAGCTGCTAATGGAGGAGAGATGAGATGAAATTAGGTTTTTTTTTATATAGTAGGTTAATCGGGTTGGTCGGTCGGGTCAGTTTTAAAGGATTTTCACCCGAACCGACTCGAACCCGAAATATTTATAATTCTTCTAACCGAATCGAACCGATTAACCTCATCTGAATATATAGATTCGGTTCGGTTTAATCGGATTTTTTGGGTCGGTTCGATTTTTGCACACCCCTAGTAGAAATCACTAAAATAGATAATGTTTTATGATTAGAAACCTGATTCAAAATAAGGTGTGCTTCATTAGGAATTGGAATATCAAATGGTTTACGAAGAAAAATTTCTCAACATGATCAAAGTATCGATTCATTTAAATTTCTAAAAAAGAAAACACAGATTTACATTTAACATTATCAAAAATATGAAAAAGGCGTATACCAAGACAGCCTATATTTATTATTACAAAAACATAATATTAATAGTTGACCAGCCGCAGCAATCATGTTTGCCGACCATTATTCTTTCATGCGCTAATAGCATAAATTTAAAATGAACAAATACTATCAATCTCCTTAAAAATAGAAAAATAAATAGGTTTTTGAAATCCTCTAGGCTTTAGAGGTGAAGTCAAAGTTGGCACAAGTAGTTTGCCTAGACAAAAGAGAAGAGCTGAAGCCAAGCCTTGAAGTTGCAAGATCAAACTGTAGAAGATTATCCTCCTATCGATGCCCACCGATAACTATGGAAGTTCTTGGATTCACACCTCCATCCACAAAACCAAGACAAAGCACATCCCTTGCAACTTGCACCATCGAATTTGCACCTACAATCCTCCAATTAATAACATTACTGCTCTGCAACACAAGATCAATTGAAGGCACACCTGGTCCAAGCCGAGTGCTAGCAATGGCGGTTGAGTTAAAACAAGCAGTAAAAGTTGACACGGATGCTACTGTAGGAACATCAGCTAGCTCCTTCACAAAAGCATTAGCAACAGATTTGTAAATGCTTGTTTCCATTTCAGTGTAAGGATTGACAGTACTAATCTTGGTTCCACCGAAGCCTTCACTGTTAATGGTTAGCAATGTTGTGTTCAATGGAACAGATTTTCCATTAATGTTGATAGCTTTGACTCCAATGAAATAATCAGAAGAAGGATCACCTTGAACAAAAGCAGCTGCTGTGCTTACAGGGTTAAGGATTAATGGAGTTGCCAAAGATTTGGAGACATCCGCATTTGGACGCAAAATGTAATGCTCATTAATTACCGAAGAATGCAACACCCTTTGAAGAGCTCAAGCAAATAGCAAACTTTCTGTTAAAGCTAAAAGCAGCAGCAAATTTAGAAGTGAGAGAAACTTTAGTCCTTCCAAGACCAGCCATGCCCATTACTCCACTAGGAAGACCTTCGAGAATGAAGGAAGGGGCACAAGTGAATAGCAAATTTGGGATTGAAACAACTCTACCAGGATTTGATCCGTCTGTGGATTGAATAGTGACAACATCTTGACCAAGTTCACCATTAGTACCAACGTCTGTTACAGTGTTATCAACAAGAAGTGCACATGTGTTATTGTTGCAGCCTGGTCTTGGGGCTGAATAGCACTCAGTTATACAGCCATTAGCATTAGCAAGTGAGCATTGGGCTGAGTTGCAACGTGCAGGTTTATAAGTGGATAAAACATGGCCTCCACCAACCCATGGATATAAGCCGCCAAGATCAACAACCAATTCTACAGGCACAAGAGGGGTTCTTTGGTTGATCTGGGTACGATAGAGGAGACTTGATGAGTCTTTTGTTATAGGAAGAACTAGAGCTTTTGGCCTAAAGGATGTTTGAGTAATGGAATGGGAAATAAAGAAGAGAAGAGAACAAAAGAAAAGGAGATTACAAGCAATAGCCATTGTTGTTGAAGTGAAGGATAGCAAAGAAAGTTGATGGGTGGAGAAGAAGTGTGTTTGGATGTGTTTTTATAGTCGTGATTGTGACCAACTAAGGGGCTTATCCAATTAATTGTGCCATAGAAGATTGACCAATGACTTCAACAACTTAATTATATATTGATATATTAGTTTGTTCTTGCTTTACTGCGTTACGTATATTTGATCTTAATTTTGCGTCGTTCATAAAGTTTTGCTTCTGCGTATTGCATTTCTTTGATTAAATTAAGCTTTTCAATGCGACTAGAAGTTGAAAAGCTAATTGAGATTTAAGAGTATGGCTGTCCATTGGTTGGCTAGTTCTGTGGGTCGATATGTACTTTCTCTAGGAAGTACGAGCAAGGTCTCTTTTGGTTGCTTTGGCTTTTCTCTTTTACGCGGTGAATCATTATATGTTTGTTACTTTGTGGAATACTTCTTATTACTGTATATACAGATAGATGTGTACGGATAATAATGTGTCAAATTATTTTTAGTTAAGGTTTGAATTGTTTTTTATTTAAAATTATTTTTCACGCAAAAATTGTTGAATTTATATACTTTTTTGTTATAATTTTTTTACTGTAAAATAATTAGATATATAAGTTAAGTGAGTTTTGAGTTTTGGTGAAATAAACCATATAATAGTACATTATCAGTTTGTTGTGGAAAGTGCTGCTTCTATGTATATAGGGTAAGTAAGTAGATTAAGAGAATTATTATAATTTGCTAGCCAATCGATGATTCGGTTTCCATCTCTGTATGTGTGATAGATGCAGACGTTCCAATCTTTCTGTAGAGAGACTTTAAATAAGTGGTGAACGAGGATGGAACTAGTAGCAGATTGTTTAGAAGGATCATATGTTTGTAGTTCATAAGCTAGTTATCAAAAGGTCATGAAAATATTTGGATCAGAAGTAATGAATATTCTATACTTAGCTCAAAGATTGGAAAATAGACAAAAATTTCTCTCTTCAGGCTTTTTAGAGTATTATATCAGCAGTGTTTCTTTTCTTCCTCTTCTTTGTCAAACTGAGTCAATTTCTTGCTTGTTTTGGGTTGGAGCAATGGACTCTTAATTCATCAAAAGATTGCAGCCCATTAACATTCATTTTTGGGCTGGTTTTCACTTTAAAATATCTTGGAAGATATTAACATCAAACAGTAAAAGGATCCATCAACTCGGGTGCCAGCTCACACATTGTCTCTTGCCTCTCGGAAGAAAGTATCCAGATAATTGGCCAATTTAAATTGGAATATTGATATTTCTTATGGCTGAAGATAAAGCATATCCAAAAGGAATAAACCACAGCCACCTGTCCTTTCGCACGAGGAAGTCATTCTTAATTAGGAGGACTGTCAAAACACCGCCGACACCATTGGAAACATGCCAATTATTCCATTATCCAACGTGAAGATATTGCAGAAGGATTAATCGACATTGTAACATACAGCTTTTTGTTACCAAAATTGGCTCCGGAATTAGCATAATGTATATTAGAAAGATCCATTACAAGTTTAATATATACATGCATATACTAATTCTAGGCCCTTTTTCAAGTTACAGCATGGGAAAAAGACAAAAAAAAAAAAAAAGGTAAATAGTGAAACAAAAATAAGATTTATAATGAATCCTTAACCATAGATTCCGGCAAGAAGTTAGAGCAAGATGTTGGCTTCATCAAGAGAGGCAAACTAAATCCCAACATTGAAGTACCTAAGTCAAACTCTAACAAGGTATCCTCTAATTGAAACCCTCCTATTACGATTGAGGATTTTGAATCCAACCCACCATCCAGTATCCCCAAGCAAACCACCTCATCGTTCACCGAAACCATAGAATTCTTGCAATGTATTCTCCACTTCACCATCTCACTTTGCAGAACTAGATCAATTGCAGGAACCACTGGACCCAAGTTTGAGCTTTCAATCCCCTTTGAGCTAAAACAGAGATCAAAAGGAGCCACGGGAGCCACACTTGTCAAATTCATAAAGATTGCAGCTTTCTTATAAGCATCCACAAACACACCATAAATTGTGCTCTCCAGAGTTGTGTAAGCCACAACTGTGCTAATTTTTGTTCTGCCTATGCCCTCCTGGCCTAGAGCCACTCTTTTGCCATTAATCTTGATGGACCTCACGTTTATGAAATAGTCCTGTGAGATCCCATCTGGGTCATTGACTAGAGGTGTGTAGGTTAGTGACCTTAAAATTTCTGGGCCAAAAATCGAGTCACTACCCATATTGCCAAATGATATAACACCATTAGAGGAGGATAAGCAGGTGGCAAATTTCTTATGGAAATGAAATGCTCCAGCAAGTTGTGAAGGTAATCCAATTTGACTCCTTCCTAAGCCTAATATGCCATGGGCGCCACTAGGCAGGCCATTTAACAAACCAATAGGCGCACAAGCGAAAAGAAAGTTTTCAAATTTGGGGATTTTACCTGATTTTGACCCATCTACAGATCGGAAGTTCATGATATCTTCTGCAAATTCCCCCTTTTTTGCCGACCCAGTGATGCCATTTTCAATAGAAAGATCACAACTTGAGAGGTGATTCACTGAAGAATCAAAGAAGCAATTTTTATCCCCAAAATGAAAGGGCCTTGCCATTGAACATTGAATTGAGCAGCTAGGAATTAAACGCCTAGAAAATTGTCTCGAAGCACAGTCAATCCAAGCAAATGGAGCAGCTAAATCAATTACAAGCTTGGTGGGTATTTGTTGGATGCCATGATCGAGCTGGGTCATGTACTGGAGAGTTTCAAGATCTCTGGTTACAGAGAGAACTAAAGATTCTGGTAAGAGGGAGATCTGACTCTGAGCATGGAGATGGCAGAGAAAGCAGAAAAAGGAGTAGAAGAGAAGAAAGAACCGACAAGAAGCCATTGAAGGAAATTAGAGAAGATAAAGAGAGTGGTTTTTGTGAAAATTTGGTCAGGTAAAGAGAAATAAGGGAATGGGAAGAGGGAAAGTTAACATTGTGGATTGGGTAGGGGGTTAGCAAAGTACGACATTTTGTGAGCATGAAGTGTACGGGTATGCGGTGGCTCGAAGCAGATGGGATAAGTTGCCACGCGTGTCGGATAAGGCATTGATTTTTTTAAGCTTTTTGCTGACTAGATTTTTATCATTTTTTTTTGGGATAATTACAGCCTATTGTTTGTTGACTTGTTTTAGTCAAAGGTTCTTACCCTCAGCCCATTCTTCAAATTAGGGAACCAATTTTGTCAGAGTATATATAAATAAAAACACATAAAAAAATTTATATTTTACTATCTAAACTTGCAAGTATGCAAATCTTATCCATTCATCTTAATAAAAATGCGATTATTATCTATGAATTCCTTTAATATCGTGATTTTTTATTTATTAAATTTAAGTAGTAATACTAACATTGTTATTAATATTGAGTGAATTTAATAAACATGTGTCAAAAAATTTGTGAATAATACGAATACAACGGCAAGTTTATATGTACAATAGATTATTTTTATGAGTTTTAAGTATGTAAAATATGTTTCATAAAATTGAATTACGTATCTACATATTTTTGTCAAATTAAATGTATTTTTTCAGACAATAAATTTGTATATTAAGAAAATTAAAATAATATTTTTTATATTGTTTTAAATAATAATGGTCACCAATACATGCTTAATTTTTCTTTCTTTTTTTTTTCTTTATATAATAGTTGCTTGATTTAGTAGAATATAGGTGTCAAATACTTCAAAATTGAGCCCATATAATAGAAAATGATATTACATGTAAGGTATAACAATTTCATTTTTATCAAAATTCTTTCTGTTTTCAGTTTCTTTAATGTGTTTATATTGTGAAATTATGTCTTTTTTTTTCTTTCTCTATTATCAATACAAATAGCTTTTTTCATTCAAACTTTCAAATTATAACTGATAATATTCAAATTTTCATTTGTAAGCTTAGCCCATCAACCTCAAGTCCAATTTAGGTTGGATATAAGCCCACTTATCCACAAGAATCTGTATAAACCCAAGCTCAGCTCTTCAGGGAGCCCATTACACAATCGACTAAGCAGACACAAAAATAAAAAATAAGGCTTTTTGATCAGATTGACATGTCGTAGTCTTCAATGATACACTAACACACGTCAGCATCTCATCTATCACTTGCTCCCTGTCATGTCATCGGCCTCTTATCCTGACACATGATTTGACTATACTAGCAGCTTCATACGAGCCCTATAAATGCTGAGTCTTCACTCACGTAAAGGTCTAAGTTTTCAATTTCTTTGTCTTTTTTTTATGTTTTTCCGATCTAAGTCCTTTACTAATCTAAGGTTTGGAGTGCTAATGTCCGGTCCGTCTGAGCTAACTCTTTCCTTGTAGGTTTTATTTTATCTTATCCGATCGAACACCGTAGGAATAATCATTTTGACATGATTTTTGCTTGACTCCCACTAAGTGGCCCATTTTTCTTATTAAATCTCTGCTGTATAATTTATAAAACTTAAAATTGTGAACTCTTGCCTATCAAATCTAACAATTAGCAATTATATATATATATATATATATATATATATATATATATATATATATATATATATATATATATATATATATATATATAACACTCGGTATTTAATTAATATCAAATCTAACAATTAGCAATTATATATATATATATATATATATATATATATATATATATATATAAACACTCGGATGTAATTATTAAATAATAAAGAATTCATTTTTTTTAAATACATTTGCAATTGTTCACTGCTTGAGAGCCCATACCAATTAAGATGTGGAATGAGTATTAACGGGCCAAAACAACAGGCTTGGATGACAAATTGGATTTCTTAAAAGCCCAATACAGTCACGGCACAAATCATGGACTACTGAAACACAATGTTATTAAAATCGGATCGAATAACGAACCGAAAAACTTAAGGATTTGTGATTCGATTGATTTTTTGGAGTTCAACTGGATTTTTTTTTTTAAAAAAAAATATATTATTTTTTAAGTTTTATATAAATATTATGAAAATATCACTATATAAAAAAATTAAAAATAGTTTAGAAAAATATATTTATCATCAAAAATTAATAATAGGACTATATTTTCAAGTCATTCAATATTTATAATAAAAATTTAAGATAAATATAGTAAAAAATTGTAAATTTTTAAAGAAATTCTTCAAATATAAATTATAAAATTTTATTTTATTTATAAAAAATTCATTAAATTGTTTGAATTTTAATTATTTTGTATTTATAATTTTATTTTATTTTTTTTCAGAAAAAATAATATTGTATAAATATTTTGGACAAAAAGTTGGTTTTTCTAAAATCAAATCGGTTTTTATCATTTAACCCGGTTTTTTTCCGGTTTTTGGCGGTTTGAAACAGTATTTCTCGGTTTTTATCCAATCAGGTTTTCATCCATTGAACCAACCGGATCAGTCAACGGTTCGCGGTTAAACCGGTTCGACCGTCCGGTCCGTCCCGGTTTTAATAACCATGCTGAAACATTTCCCGCTCCATTGCAAATTGTGACCTTTGATTGATGGAATGGCCTTTGGAGAATATTATACTTTTCTTTAATTTTTCCTTTTTTCTTTTCTCCACTAAGAGAATCAAAATCAGCATCGGCTACTTCTTTTCAATCATTCTTCTCCATAGAGATTGACGAAGCTCCGAAGGTAAGTTTGCAGCTTTCAATTCTGATCGGAGAAAATCCAAACTGTCTATTTCAACGTTGCAGTGGTTTTATGTTAGATTTATCGCAACAAATTTGAATCTTTTTTGTGAGGATGTTTTGATTTACTGTAAATTTCATAATCGGCAATGCGACAGATTACTACGTTAATTTACCATGTATAATCTGAAGATGCTCTTATGATCTGCTGAATTGTCTGTGGGAAAATAGAAAATGTTTTAAATTTTGGGGATAATTATAATTATAAGTTAATTGCAGGGTCTCTTTTGAGTATTTCGTATTGGATATAGTAGAATTCTGTATGTTCTATTGAAGTTTGTCCGTTAGAGTTAAAGAGTGTTCTTTCCCTTCATATTTTTCCTTATGTATTGATTTGATGATTCTATTTTTAATCCTAGCTGCTAAAAGAATAAATTACCTCTCTCAATATTTGAAATCATCGAACTCCCCACCTACCCAGAATTGGGATTACTTAGCTGTTCTCTGATCATTGTGCTGTCTTAGGAAAGAGAAGGGGGGAAGGGGGGGACATGGAAGAAACACGACTCAAACATGAGTTAAAGCTTGTTTGACAAGGTTAACAAAAAGGGGGGCATGATTTAGAATAAGAAGAACAAACGGCACATAAAAATCGAAAACCTTTTACCTTCCTGCCCCCCATTTTTACTCATCTCCCCCGCTTTTACTTGTAATGGTATTAAAAAGTTGCAAGTTTCTTGAAATGGTTTCAGTATAACTTGTGAAAATTTATTTTATGCCGCTAGTACATCTCCTATGTCTGATTTTGCTTTTCGGGTATAATGTTTTTGAAACTGATAAAAATCCCTATGTGAATTGATGTCCCATTGTTTTGCTTACCCAACATCTTATATAGCAATCAGAGTGGAATAGACATATCAGACTACCATGCAATTCTGAAGTCTTCACGTTCTTACCCTTTCTTGAAGGAGAAATTACAAGCAGCAGCTGGAGAAGTCTTTCTTTTTTTTTTTTTCCCCTAGTAATGGAGAATGTTGATAATGCAATAAAGAACCAAATAGCAGCACTTTTGAGAGTTTTAAATGTAACAAGATGCTTTAAGGAGGACAATGTCCCATGCCAAATTGAAGAGGTAGTTATGCTTGGATGTTAAACCATCGCCCTTGCATTTTTTTCATGTCTTAGTTTAAGGTTTCCTGGTTGGATAGCCTGACTTTTGCTTTTTCTTTTTAATCTTTCAGGGTTTGTTCTTAGGTTCTTTTGGTGCTGCTAACAATAAGGATATATTGAAAAGCAAGAACATAACGCACATCTTAACAGTAGCTAACTCTTTGGCTCCTGCTTATCCAAATGATTTTGTATATAAAGTAATTACAGGTATAGTAAAACATCCCTTTATTTCATGAATGTTATTTGTCTTGAATACACAGTTTTCTGAGATTGGATAATATTCTATGTCTGGGTCCATCAATGATTTTTTTTTTTTACTTTCATCTCCTTTCTTTTTACACGCTATCCATAGTTAATATTTTCCATGTGAACCGACTTTCACCTGAGTTTCCATCTTCTATAGTTTTTCCAGAGTATTTTTATTCCTGTCTATATGTGTGCGTGCACCCAGTCTGTTTCCATTCATTTGTGTGTCCTTAAACTCTTTCCAATCGATATTCCCATTTGTCAGTTTCAATGGTATTTGAACATTTAAATATCTATAGATCACAAATTCTTGTTGCTTGCCATTGCATAAAAGCATATGAATGTTGTGGGTGTGTGTCTGTATATCTGTGTGTTTCCATTCTTTTGTGTATTCTTAAAATTGCTCCAATCTTCCCATTTGTCAGTTTCAATGGTATTTGAACATTTGAATATCTATAGATTCACAAATTCTTGTTCCTTGCCTTTACATAAAACCATATGGATGTTCTTGAACTGAAACCTACTTTAACTTTATGGTCTTCTTTGTAAGGTAGTTGCCGATAGAGAAGACACAAATTTGAGACAGTACTTTGATGAGTGTTTCAAATTTATTGATGAAGCTAAAAGACAGGGTGGTGGTGTCTTGGTTCACTGCTTTATGGGACGATCAAGAAGGTGATTTATCTTTTCCCACCTAGGCCTCTTGCATACTAGGACTGTACTCTTATCCTTTCTGTTAAAGTTATCTCATAATTAGTTAAAAAGAATTAGGAAAAAAAAAAGTGATCAGATAAATCGGATCAAAAGTATCCGTCTTACTCACTCCATTGGATCCAGAATAGTGATCTGGCACATCAAGTTGAGAGGCTAAATTTATTAGAAGCCATTTCAAAATTTTATTTATTGGATCATATGCTTCTATGTTGAGGCATCTGGTGTTTGCTTTCGTGTTGCACAGTACAATTGCTATTTTCAATTCTGCTATAATGAGCTCATAATAAGTTGATTTTTTTATTAGCCTTATTCATGCACCTTGGAATTAACTGCGAAGTTACAAATGTGATAATCTGCACGAAGCTCTACCATTGATGGGCAGCCTGCAAGTAAAATCGATTATGGGAACAATTTTATGGAAATAGAAGTGGGAAGCAAGGATTTAGTGGTGATAAATTCTTTAACATATTACTCATGCCATAATCTTAGACATAAAGTGCCTGAGCACCACTTGGTTTGAACTTTATAGATGCCTTATAAATTATGTTCTTCCTCTGTGATTTTATTGTCATATATAGTAGTTTTTTTTTTTATTATTAATTTAGTTTTTCATATTTCTCATATTAAAAAGTTTTCCTTGAGTGAAGCCTCTTACTGATGAAAGATTGTTTTTGCATATTATGAATGAATATCCGTGATTAGCACAAGTGCTTGTTTGAATTTTTTTAAGGGTGATGTTGGGTAACACACAAGTTTGTACTAAACTAATTTTTTTCTTTATTCTGCCTATCAGCGTGACAATTGTCATTGCCTATCTTATGAAAAAGCTTGGCATGAGCCTATCCCAAGCTCTTCAACATGTGAAAAGTAGACGACCTAAGGCTTCCCCTAATTCGGGTTTCATCTCACAATTGGGAGACTTTGAGAAATCTCTTCGAGGTGCATTGTCTCACATACATTCATTTGCAAATTTTTTTTGTGTTACTCGATATATGAAACAGTGATGATGTCGATATAGCAATCTTCTAAGGTTAACTTCATTCTAATCAACTAGTATGGTTCAGTTTTTTTCAGTTATTCCCTTTTTGCATTAATGAACTAGGTGACTGTTCTTCTGTGGTATTCTTTCATGATAAGTGTCAAGAAGCATTAGAGCTCTTTTATACTTTAAAATTCCAAAATACAGATGCTATATTGCCCAATATTCAACTCCAAAAATTTACTTCTGTTTGCATCAATTCACTTTCCAGAACTAACCAACATTGAAATTCTTTTTCCAAGGTATCAAGTCATAATGGGCAAACAAAGATGAAGGAACCTGGAAAAGTTTATGATTGCAGAATTTCAGATATGCTACTTGTTAAACAACAGAGCACAATCAAAGAAATGCGTTGTATGAACTTCAACTTCTCTGGGTATTTAATATTTTGATGATTTCATAGTACCAAAGGGGTGGAATATTCTGAAAGGATTGATAGGTGTCCCTAGCCTTTTCAGTCCTCCATTCCACTCGTGTGAAACAAGATATAATAGAGCTACAACCTTCTATTTTCTTTTGATACAACTTCAGCAGTGGAATTAGTGTAAGCAACATTATTACTTAAAAACTTTATATGAATCTATCCCAAACATTAGATTTCTGGGTTCATTTTACAATTATATATATAAGATGGATTGACAAACATCTTCAAGGAGCAGTTTGTTTTTACTTTTTATCCTATAATTTTTATCTATTTACTGAAGGCGTTACTAAATTGTGAGCTCTCAGCTACTGAAGAGATCAAATTCCACCAATGCTGCATTCTCTTGGCTGTGAACTTCATTTATTCTACTGAACTAAATTTGATCTTTATCATTCCTTGCTTTGTGCTAATAAGAGTTCAGTAGATGAAGAAAAAATAAATTGTGTTCTTGGTTATGTTTAGTGTTGTCAATTTAATATAATTTGTATAACAATAACTACAAGGGATAGTTGCTGCTGTTGGCATATGCCCAACTCTTGTCCCAAGAATCAGAAATTGTACATACATATATAGACAGATGAATAATCAGTGTTAGTGACTTATATATAAATTTTCATTATTTTATTCTTTCACAAGTATTAAAATAATCATCAATTTTTTTTTAAAATTTTATAAAATAATACTGAGGAGACTAAAATATCAATTTTTAATGTAAATTGTGAATAAAAATATTAATGTTGTATTGATAACAATAAAAAAGAATAAAGTTGAAATAAATGTACTAAATTTTATTTTGATTTTATAAAGTGATGTTTAATAATGATTAGCTTTTCTTTAAAATTTGACAATCTTCATGAGATAAGGAAACTAATTATCTATGATCTCTGTCCCATAATAAGAGAGTTACTGCTTTTTTTTTTGTTTATGTGTTACTTTTGAGTAAAATTTAAATTTTATTTATTTATTATTTTTAGATTTTCAATATAATTTAACTTGTTTTTTCAATTTAACTTTTTTTTAATAAAATTATAATTAATTAAATTTGATAATTTAATTTTAATCATGTAATTTAATATATTAAATTTAAATTTATTTATTATTTTTTAATTCTAACGAAAACAATAAAAGTAACAAATAAAAAAATGGAGGGAGTATTTTTTTACACTCATACATAAATTAAGATAATGATTAAATTATTATTTTTATCAAACAATTAGTATGATGGTGATTATAAATTTATAATAATTTTTTTTAATATTATCTTTCCTAATGCCAACATTAATATTATATTATCTCACTTTATTAATAATGATAATAAAATTGAAAAAAAAAAGCTAATTAGTTATTCCTTAAATTTATAAAATGATAATGTAGATGAGATAATTTTTTTAATGGAATATATCTAAAACAAAAAAGATTATGAAAGTGAAAAAAAATATATATATATATATATATATATATATATATATATATAGGTGCATGTACATTTCTCAATTTCACTTCTTACTAAAAAGTTAATGTTAGATATAAATAGTTCTGAATTTACTCTGTGGCTATAGGTGGAGAACTTTGGCACAAAAGAAAAGGACTGACTAGCATCCACTACCCTAATAAATTACCAACATTATGCTTATTGGAAACCACACTCTGATGAACACTACTCTGCATAAGTTTGCTATGGTAACTGTACAAAATCAGCCCTTTTTTCCTTTTAAATCAGCAAATTGATCAGAAGATATTGCTTTTCTCTTCATAAGTATGTGTTATACCGAAGGCACATCATCATAGTGAAAAACATGCGAGCACTGCCATTTGTTTCTGCTATATATATATATATATATATATATATATATATATATATATATATATATATATATATATATATATATATATATAGAATTTCTGTTATAAAGTTAACTGTTGTAAATCACAAGAAAAACTAGAATTTCTTGTTGTAAATTTATGGTTGTTTCTGTATTCTGAACTAAAGTCAGATTTTGAATGGATAATATCATTTTCTTGACAAGAGCACTCGAAAAAACTATATCCTATATGATCTTTCAGCATATAGCGGCACCTAAATAAAAAAATAAAATAAAATGATTGAAAATATTTCATACCTAAAATTCGAACATATAATGTTTAATTAAGGAAAAACTTACTCTACCTTTTTATCTTATCCATTCGCGGTTTGTATACAAGTTTTAAAAGCAAAATTTATATAAATTTGGAATTCAATCTTCAACTAAAATAACAAATTACCTTCATAAAAGTTAATACTAACACATAGCCACCAAGCTACATCAACATTAATAGATATCATCGAAATCATCCGACATCAAGTAGATTGACAGCTGTTATTCTCTTGTATGATTTTTTTTTTAATGAATCTTTTGTTTATTATTCTTTTATATGGAAATGCATTCTTAAATGTTACGAACGTTTAAGAATATAAATTGTAAATGAAAACACATTATATATGTTATGCTATTAATTATTAATAACAGAGATTATCCATTATTATATGCTATTAATAGTCCGACTTATTTAATATAATTTTAGAATTAATTTTACATATAGTTACTGAAATTATACACTTAAAGCGAAAATATGATAAAAAAAATTTGTAATACAAAAATACTCCCACTTATCTATGTTAATATAAAAAGTCATTTTATCCAAAAACCTATCAAAACTTCAGCAAAATGTACAGTTCACATGCCAACTCATCAATACACACCCAAGAAGTTGACACATCATCAAGCAAACAAAATAATAGCAAGTTTATACCACGATGTGTACATCTTATTTGTCATATGATGTTGTGTCAACTTATTGAATGTATTCATAAGTTGGCATATCAATTGTATATTCCGATAAAATTTTGATTGGTTTTCCGGTAAAATTACTATTTAAATTACAACAGTTAAGTTCTAACATTTTTGTATTATAAAATTTCTTTTTGTAACATTTTCATTACAAGTATATAAGTTCAGTAATTGTGAATATAACATTTTCACTACAAGTATATAAGTTTAGTAATCGTGAATGCAATTAATCAAAAGTTTTATCATCACTAAGGACATTCCTAGGCCTTTACAATTAAAAATCTTCTTTATCTTTCATCATTACTCTAATTTTATGTTTTATCATTATACTAATTGGACTGTAAAAATATTTCTTGTTGTTAGCAATCATTCTTATTGGGTTATTCTTTTAATGGAAGGTTAATAGCATATATACGTGTTTAATATACTAAAAAAAGATGAAAAAAAAAAAGAAAAGAATTATACATCTAACATACATTAAAAAAAAACATGGAAGCATGACACAATGAAAAGTGGGGAATATGCATGAAGAAGAAAAAGAAGTAAAGGAAAACCCACCTTCCCTTGTTTTAACTCACGCAGGTCATGTAATTGACCCAACGGTAATAAACATGAGAGTGTAATGTGATAATATCATCAAGAGAGAGAAACGAACAGTAACTAACAATCCCAAAGTAGGTGACTATCAACCTCACGGGACTCCAACATACAGCATTTAATAGCCAAACCAACACTAGGGTTTTCTCTTTCTCTCTCTATTTCTTGCCCTATAAGTACACACCACTTCAAAAAACCTAACATAGTCCTTAAGAAAAGAAGAAGAAAAATGTCGCACATAGCTGTCGAAAGAAACAGGAGAAGACAGATGAATGAGCACCTCAAAATCTTACATTCCTTGACTCCTTGTTTCTATATCAAAAGGGTATATAATTTAACTTTTATCCTTGTAAATGAAGTGCAGTTTGAATCTTGATGACTTGATCATTTTGTTGATTTTATGGTTAATTAGGGTGACCAAGCATCTATAATAGGAGGAGTAATAGAGTTCATAAAAGAATTGCACCAAGTTTTACAAGCTTTGGAGTCCAAGAAAAGAAGGAAGAGTATAAGCCCTAGCCCTAGGCCAGTGCAGCTTGCAACTAATCAGCTTGATCAGAACCTTTTATTATTGGGGCAAGAAAGTGGAAAGGAACTGACTGCATGCTGCAATTCTTCAGTTGCAGATGTAGAAGCAAAGATATCAGGATCAAATGTGATGTTGAAAATAATATCAAAGAGAATACCAGGTCAAATTGTGAGGATTATCAATGTTTTGGAAAAACTTTGCTTTCAGGTCCTTCATCTCAACATCAGCAGTATGGAAGACACTGTTCTCTACTCCTTTGTCGTTAAGGTATATCAATCCCCACTATTAAACTTTTAAATTCTTATTATTACCAATATATATATACTAATTTGAATTATGTGGACTCTCAATGGATACTTAACATGGATTAGTAGTACATGTTTGGGATTCTTTTCTATGTTTTCATTGTAAGAGCTCTAGCTCTTATCAATTTAAACTTAGAAAGAGTCTTGGTCATGAAAATACTGCCACATCCACCTTAACCGTAGCCAAATCTTGCGCCATAATTTTGGCGCCTATATTAGCTTGGATTGTTGATAAACACTTGGTAAATCTTGAAGACCGCCAATATTAGTTTGAGAAAGCTAAATTCATAGTTGAATCGTGGCCAATAATGATATTTCTTGTAGTGCAATATTTGATCAAATATCATTATTCTATATATCAAGTCCACATTGGATTTACCATTTTATTACGTGCCAATGATAGAAAGACGTATGAAAAGAATGATTTTCATACTAATAATAAGTATTCTATCATTGCTTTCTATAATTGATTAGTAAATAAATAAAAATCATGAACTTGGTCCAAACAAGTAAACCCAATAATTAACTTATATATAAATATATTAGAACCAATAACTTTTTTCAAAGAAACGAGGATTTGTTATTTTCTCACTCGAGTTTCCTTCTGAATTCCTCTATGTTTTTTAGTAGGTAAGAGACGATCGGTTTGTAATTACCAGTGCCATTTTCAACAAGATGTAGAATTTGTTGACAAGTACTTGAGCTTACTAGGTTTTTACTTACACACCATTGCCTAACGAACACGTAAGTGGCAACACGTACACTCTCACTTTCTCTTACACGTGTCAAGTGCATGTGCGTGTAGTCAAGGACAAGTCAACTCTGAAAAAATAGGACCCATGCCTATATACAGTGGTGTTTCTTGATCGAGATTGTTTACATGATTATGAATTTAACACTAATTTTGACCATGAAATGTACAGAATAAGCTTATGTGTTACAAGGAATGCAGAGTTATATTATATTAACTAATAATTTGGATATGATTTGTTGATGCAGATAGGATTGGAATGTCAGGTAAGTGTGGAGGAACTAGCAGTTGACATTCAACAGAGTTTCTTTCATGAAAAAGTCTACACGAATGATCTGATGTAATGCAGTTTTGCAGTTTTGTTTTGGACTCTGTTGGCTTCAATATGAATGAGAGAAATTATCATCAAATTATAGTATAATGTTTTTCTTTGGCCGAACCAATTGAAAGTTGATGGAAACCGCGTAATTGGGTGTGATAATTATATATAAATTCGTAATGTTTACCTTAAACTTTCGATGACAGATTCTATCCAATCCTAAAGCAGAAAAAGGCCTAGTTTATGAAGCTTATGTATATCAAACGGGTAAATTTTGAAACATGAAATATATATAGTATGTCATAAAGTGATCGAGCTTGCATGAAATATGAACCACATCCACCATTACCCTATTAAGTTCGTGGCTTAGAGTTCATTCTTGTTTCGTAATGTGATGAAGAAGATCGATGTTCATTCCTTTTAATAACTTCCATTAAGAAGAAAAGGTAAAAGTAAAACAGCCATCAAAGTTCATAAACTTGGCAAACTGGCCAAAAAGATTGATCGAGTTATGGAGACACAAAAGCATAACTAATGTTTGCTATAAATATTAAATTTTAGCTTCGAGGTACCGAGTTCTTGAGTTCTCGAATTCGAGTCTCAATCCGACCCCTTGTAGGAAAAAAAAATCAAGTATTATTTTTGCAACGGTGAACATAATATTCCTGAATAAGCTAAAAAGAAGAATTGAAACGAAAGATAATTCATTAGAAAAATCTAGAGGTTGCTGCTGATAATGTTTCAGCTTCCACTGCATCAAAGATGAAAATAGGAATAAGGTATGATCTTAATTTGTTAATAAAAATATGATTGACACCCCAATATATAGTTGAAATAGGACGAACTCGAGGTCTGAATATGGAGTATATTTTTGTTTTGCTTATAGACATGTCTGATGCGAATTAAGCTCATGGAATTTTGGGTGCTATTTCTATCAAAGATGGGCTTAGGAAAAGTGGAAATGTGGGCTCAAACTTCAGCCCCATAAAGGATATGGACAGCAATAGCAGTCTCTTTGATTTAAAGGTTCGAAACTTGGAGATTGAAAGAGATGTTTTACCAAAAGAAACAGAATTAACAGTGGGAAAGTGCCATTTTCAAATAATTTAGCTTTAACTTCATACATCAATGGTGGTGTAGCACCATCCTAATTTTATATAATTGAAGCTATGGGTCCATTCTTCTTTGTATTTTATTTTTGAATCCATCAGTAATTGCTTACTCTCACACTGTATATATCACAGCTTGCCTGTCTTTTTCTCCTTCTCCTTCTTCTATGTCCAAATGCAACTTATCCATCATTGTATTAGGCCCAATTTTATTTTGTCGACGCGAAAAATAGCGTGGAGTTGAATTTTGCCAAATGCGATTGAATTTCCGCCTGAAAGTTTTTGTAATTCAAAGTTGAAAGTCACCGAGTTCCAAAAAGGAAAAGATTAGACCTTACTTTCATGATTAGTGACATAATCATTGTGCATAATTCAACAAAAAAAGTATGCAGCTCTTGGCCCATTTACTTGCTTAGCTATGTGTAGGGATGGTGCTAATCTTGTTTTGACATTCAATTAACGTAATTAATCTCTGAGATTGACATATCATAATTAGGTAGCAAATTATACTCGATATATCATCATCAACTATACTCTTTTTTGACTTTCATCTCACGTATCCATCTTTTTTCATAATATTATATCATTTACATAATTATGATAAGGTGTAATGCAGTTTTTATGTTTTTAATATTCGTTTAAATTTAATATATTTTAATAGATAAGTTTAGATACTTAATATATAATTTTGAAAGTACAGTAACTTAACGTGTAAATATATAAAATTTGAGAAATTTAATGTATAATTTTAAAAATATAAAAATTTAATGTGAAAATATTAAAATTTAAAAAGTAAATTATGAATTTTGCCAATTATGAACTATATATTTGTAAATTCATTTAACATGTATACAATTACAAACTCAACAATAAAAATCCATTATTACGAAAATACTTTATTATATTCCAAAAATTGAAAGGATAATAATTAAAAAAAAAACAAATTGACCACAAATTTGGCATTTATGAATGATGACAAGTAAAAGTTATGGAGTCTGGTAGCTTAAACTACCTGCAAAACAAGAATGTCTTCAATAAGAAAGCATTCGATGGTTAAATTAGCAAAATTTCGATGAAAATAATATTTTTGAACGATAAAAAAGTGAGAAGATGATCTCTTATCTATCTAATTTTCCTCTTTTATATGTCCTTAATTTCTTCTACGCGAGTAGTAGGATGAAATTTAATTACTTTCAATTATCTTTTTCACTTCTCTTATTTTGGAAGAGACATGGGGGAAAGGATATCGTTTCTGTCTGATATGGCGAATTTCCTAGGAGCCTATTCCTGTCTGATATGGCGGATTCCCTAGGAGCCTAGTTCATTGAGTGAGATCGAGCTCTTTTGGTGTTTGAGTTGTCCAAGCTCTTGATCTAGAGAAGTATGACCGATCTGTCTCATTTTATCTAACTTGTGTATGGGATTAGGGGTTTACAAAATCCGATCCGACCAATCCAAACCGAAGTGATACATTCAGATAGGGTTAATCGGGTTATTAGAATTGGTTTGGTTATTGATGTAAGTGTTAATCGGATTTCGAGTTTTCGGGTTGGATGAGACCCGACTAATCCGAACAACCCAAATTTTTAATATATAAATAAAAATTATAATTTTTCTACAATATTAATTAATATATAATATATATTTAATATAATTTTGAAATTGTTAGTTTGTTGTATTTTTAAAACATTTTTATGGTATTTAATATTATTTATATGTATTAATTTAAGATTTTAATTTAAATATGTAAATTAAAAAAATAATTTTGAATTAATTAGGTTATTCGGATCGAAGCCCGAAAAATATTAAATTGTTCGGGTAGAAAATTTAATATTTATGTAAGAGATGATCGAATAAGAAAAATATATATTAATCGTATTTTAAACTAATTGAGTTCGGGTTAAATTTATCCAAATTCGTTCGATGCACATCCCTGTATGGGATAGACCGGGCTACTAGCATGATCTTGTTATCAATATATCCAATAATGTAAAATAAATTATTTTATTACTATTTGGTACTGCTAATTATAATTTATTAACAAACTGGGATTGAAATTTTTAAATAGAAAACATTTTCGAGTGTACGTGTATAAAAGAAGTGAAGTGATAATAATGAGGCGTGGAGGGTGGGGCCGGGGTACTGTTAGAAGTGGGTCCCATCTCCCCCAAAACCCCAAAAAACCGTACAGCTATAAAAGATTCCCTCCCCCTTCTCTAATCTCTATCCACCGATGCTCCGTTCCAGGCCAACTGCCATTTTCCGCCGTTAATCATCTCCCGTCATTTTCGTTTTTTTTAAATATTTTAACTGTCTTACTGTTTTTATTTACTGCGGCTTGCTCCTTCTCGGGTCGGCTTCATGAGCCCCCGCTTTCCTCCTCTCTCTGGGTTTCTTATATATTTTACTTTTTCTCTTTTTCCTCTCACATTTTCCTTTTCTAACATTTTTGACCATTTTTTGTCTTGTGCTTTACCTTTTTTCTTTCTCTTCCTTTTTCTTCTTTTATATATATATATATATATATATATATATATATATATATATATATATATATATATATATATATATATAACGGGAAAATATACTTTTAAATAATTAAAAATAATATAAATTATTTTTAATATTTTAATAATATATTTTTAAAAAATAAATTTTAAAAATAAATATAAATTATATTTTTTAATTAAGCGCTGACCACCAACCTATGAACCGGTAAAACTCTTTGATGGAAGGGATATATAGTGAGTGCATTAATTTTATTACAAATGTACCATTGACTTCCATTGGATTCAATAGATGTATATGAGGTTGTCATTTTAGGAAAAAAATAAAATTGTACCAAATTTCACATGCTCTCTTAATAAATGAGGCCAAATGCTTCTCCGTTTTCGTAAATTCTCATGTCACACTTATGCTAACATGTTAATCAACCGTAACATTTCGAAAACTATCATTCGGACCAATTAGGACAAAAACAGAAGATATTGAAGATTTTGTACTTGTACTATTGTAATGAAACTCTAAAAAATAATTAATAGGTAATACTTCTAGTATATTATGAAATTTCAAATTTGAATTTTCGTTTTTTTTAAATAATAATAATTAAAAGAGATCTGAACAAATTTCTCAAAATACTGTTAAAAAAAAGCTTTTGAAAAATTTAAAAAAAATATATATATATATATAATAGTAAAGTCAAAGAATTGAAATGAGCGTGGAGAGAGGAGACATTTAGCGACGTAGGATTTTGTACTGTATGGATCTTTTATAAGATATTTGTATCTGTGAACTGAACTCGATTATTAAAAAAAGACAGTTGTACATTACCAATCAACTCTCGTCTTTTTCTTTCACTCACCGAACCCATACGATACCCTTCTTCACCACTCACCTCTTGACCTCTGCTTGTTTATTGGCTTCGGAATTTAAGCCCATTCTTTCAATTTTTTTTAATACTAATTTAGAATATATCAAAAATATTTTATAACGCTTGAAGGCAAAGTTCATTGTCGCATTAAATGGCCTATTGTTCCAACTTAGTATTCAGTGAGAATTGGACTTATTTGTGGAATTAATAGACTATCAATTTAGGGTATTATGATTGTATATTACTCAGACCATTAATTTAAGCAAGTCACAATCAACAAAATCTGTTCCATTCTCCCCTTTTTTTTCCCTAACCGGAACAACAGGGTCAAAGCAGCTGCTGTTGTCATTATAAGATTGGATTCCAATTTCCCGGTGGTGGTTGAGAGGCAGCGAGACATGCAAGGGAAATCAAACTATTGGCCGACTTGGCAGGAACCCTAACCCCCAAACAAGAGCCATATATTGGATAAGATATGATGGAGTATTGGCAAATATATGTGTGGATAAATTTTGTTTTATTTGCTAAAATGATTTGTATGTAACACATGCATCATCTAATACATACAGATATGTCACCTATGGCTAACGAGTTTTCGAATTTAATCATTATCTCTTATGTAAATGAAGTGTTCGAATCTAAATTAATAAATTTAAAAAAAAATAGCTAAATAACGAAAGAAGTATAGACCAAAAAATATATATAATGTATCTTTATGAGTGAAAAATGAAGACGGCGTTTAGTCTGGTTGAATATGGAAAAGAAAAAATGTAATGGAGGGCACAATTACGACATTTCGATTAGTGTCTACTTAGTGGATCCATTTCATCATCATTAATCCTTTTTTTTTCTCTTTATATCATTACTTCTTGCAGTCCACACTATAATTTATAATTATGCAATATTTTCCCTTTTTTTCACGCAGGATAAATATATTCCAAACTTTTAATAAGAATTTACATTAGTATAATTTACTAGACTCATACCAATTTTCTTTTTCTCAGTAATTTTTCCTTTTTATAAAGTATATATACAAAGAAACAACCAAAATTTCTACATTAAAATTTTAAATTGCACATATTATTAATAATTTTGTTTATGAATTTATTTCATACCTATAATAGTTATTTATGCTCTTAATAATTTTCTACATGAAATAATATGTATTGATGTAGAACTTGATGACATTTCTCTGCAAAAGGTGACGAAATAAATAGAAATAGTTTTTACTTGAGAATCTTTCTCTAAAGGGAAATACTTTTCATAATTCAGTATATATGTTCAGTGAATCAAAGAACAGCACATTGCAATTAGTCAAATTAAGATTACAACTAAATACTAATTAATTAGATACGAACTATTAAAATATTTTGATTAAAAAAAAGTGTCAGAGAGAGGGTTAAAAAAAGTGATAGATAAGGGGTAATTAAAAAAAAAAAAGTTTAGGGGTTAGGAAATTCTGTCCAATGAAAGAGACAGTAAGAGAGTAACTGAAACACCACCACATGCGTAGACAGAGAGCCTAGTACTCCTTGGAAAATTAAGCATTGTCCTAATACATAGGAATATTAAAATTATTTAATTAAAATAATCAAATAAATCCAATTTTAAGCAGGTAGCCATTGTCAACCCGAGAGAGACATAATATGGCAGCCATGTGATTGTGAATGAATGTGATATTTACTGCTCTTAATATTTCTTGATCACTGTGCTTTGAACGTAGAATTCCTCACTTTTGACTTTTAACTCAATTCTATTCTAATTTTAATTACTATTTCTTCTAAAACTCATAAGAAATTCTTGTGTTTAATTATGGAGGAATTATGTAGGTTTAGCTACCATATATCCATGCCTACTTCACTTCCAACTCAATGAATGGGAACTAAGTGCATTAGTCAGCATTTGTGGCTGCAGCTTTATCATACTCATAAAGTCCCACCAATTTCCTTTCTTTATCTATCCATTTAATATAATATAATAAATTTAAATTTATTTTTACTTACTTCATAATAATATAATATTTTCTAAAAAACATTTTGAATTTAATAAAAAAAATATGTTAAATTCTAGCTACTTTCTTCTTTGCATCAAAATTAAGAGATTTTGAGATGATTTTTCCGATATATATTATTATTAAGACGAAAATGTTGAGGCTAAAATTTAAGTTTGTCTCGTGATATGATTGGACCAACTTGGATATCACGAGTCCAATTATGCACGAAAAGGGACTTTACATTTATCTAAATAAAATTCAGGTATCTGTTTATGAGTAATTTATTATTATCTTTTATAAACACAAAATCATATCTTATCGAAGCTTAATTTATAGATTAACATATCAACTTCAAGCCTCATATTTTGTAACTAAAGAGAACAACAAACAGACGGCGCACTCAAATCGCTTTTAATTAAAATAAATGAACTTTTTTGCATGATTGTTACAACCATAATTTTCGTTGAAAAGGACGCACTACTAATTTCCCTGTTTTTATTGGCATTAACTATACAACTCTATACCATTTTCTGTTTTTTCCTTAGATATTATCTTGGAAATATTTGAACAAAAAGATTGTTATTCGTACGTAAACACATAAGAAAAGACAATAAAAATTATTTCTTCTTCGATTCTTGAGTTAGTGTATTATGCCATGCTTCACATAGGATGCAAAGCTGCTTTATGTATATCACTAGTGATAGTTGCTAGTGGTCAGCCCCCTAACTAGATATTGTACAATTAAATGGGTGGATATACAATTGAATATAAATAAATTAGAGATGAAGTGTCTATACTATAGTATTGACAATAATAGTGAATTAGTTATCTACATAAAAAATTGTAGTTCTTAAGCTACCCAACAAAATTAGGTGCTTTCCACTAAAGCCACTAATAGAGATAGTTGTTTCAATCATGCTATAAAGACTACTCTCATCTACTTTTTTTTTTAAGTGTTACATTATATGGAGATAATTAGATGCGCTAAATATAATGAATGTAATAAACATGAATTGATGAATAAAATATATAAAAATATTAGTTTTGAACCAATAATTTATGTTCATTATCATACAATATATAATTAGATGTTTATGTACTAATCTATATATCCAATTATATCATAATATAGTATTATTTGCATCTTTATTTTACTGTTTTTAAGTGAACCATAAATCTTCAGCTCCCCACTATTTATATGCTCTGACCCATTGCGACCCAAAACCTTACAAATTCTGTCTTTCACATTCTGTCCCACTGACATTCCAGTTAATAATGCAAATCTAGAAATAATACACGCATATTGGGTTTTTTTTTCAACGTAAATATTATTATTTTTAGATTATTATGTTCGAACGTATACTTTTTAAATTTAACCGTATATATTTATTAACATACGGCATTGAATATATATATATATATATAGTATTTTTAAACTTATAATATATTAAAATGTTGTAATCTCCAAAACATTAATAATGGCAATTTATTTACGAATATATAATCAGTGTGGTTTAAAGAAATGAATATTTTGAAAGCTATCCAGTCTTTTAACCCTAGAGGAGACAAAAGGTTTAAACTTTGTCTAGAATGCAATTAAACCAAGAAGCAAATTGAATATGCTTTTTTGAATAAGTATAATATATGTATAAAAGGACAGTGTAATGGAGTAGAGACGAAGAATTCGAGCTGGCATGAAAAAGAACAAAAGGATGAAAACAACAGGATCCTAATTAGCCTACTTTTGTCAAAATTAATACGAAATTAAACAACAGCAACAAGTTCTTTCTTTAAGCTTTCTTTTTTCTTGATGAGAAGAATCGGTTAAAGCGACGACGATTCTATTCTTGCTGAAGTGAGATTAATTTATCAAAGTAAATCATAATCATTGTTATACATATGGTGTCTCTCGACATCCAATGGCACGTGAAGATAACACTTGCATTTCTGTTAAATAAAATAAATAATTATATGTACAAAGAAAGTCATCAATGACCAGCTTATAATCTGCAGCTTTTTTTCCTTTTTATATTTTTAACGGTGGAATTTTAATCAAACTTTAAAGACAACTCAAAGCAATCATTCTGTATCACAAGTCCAATCTATGTCCTGCGAATTGTAACTCTCGTAAGGCTGCAGCATGTCTTATACGCCCACGATAAGTAGTTTAGTACAGTACATTTGTTAGCTACGCATTTCTTGTTTCTTAAACAAGAAATTAAATAAATTCAGTTCTTTTATTTTATTTTTTTAGCACCAAAGAATTATTACGTTTACATGAGATTATTATAAAGGCTTAATATTGTTGTATTTCAGCATTTTAACAATAATAACAAGAAAGATGTTTGACAAAAGGTCTTTCTCTGTGGCAGTGTCCATCTCAAAGATCCATTCTAATTTTCAAAATAGTTAAAGCAACTTAGGGACAAGATCCACTTCCTCTTTCTTTATGCATATAAGGAATGAAGAAGACGTGCACTAAATGTCAAGTTTCAAGAAAAATAAAATAAATTTAGAAAGAAAAAAAAAAGTCAAAAAAAGCATTTTCTTGAGTCAACATCTTGGCCTCTATAAAATTTAGTAATTTACCATTATTTTATGCAACTGCAGCTTATTCTACATTATTTGTTTTCACTGCTTATTTTAGGTAATTGAGTGAAAGAGAGTTCAGGGCAATTAAGCAGAGGAAAGATTAACAATGTAATCACGTGGAAAAGGGAAATTTGGAGCATTAAGCATTGCTAATTCATCATAAAATAATATCGAATATGGCAAAGCACATGGGATTGTTGAAATAATTGACCATAAAAGTGAAGGAAAATCAAACGTCTTAAGACTCAAGTTTCATTCCACCCAACATTATACTATTTGTTGCTGACTTCAATCAATTACTGCTCCGATCCTTACCCAATTTTCTGTTACATGCCCCACTCCATCCAATTACCCGATTCCATACGCAGCTTATAGATAACTCAGTTTCTCTAATTTTGGACTCAATTAATAAAAAAATTATAATTGCTTTTAAAACAAAATTTCCTATTTTTCCGTTAAAAGAAAAATTAATTTATAGTTATATGAGAGGTGATTTAGATGTGGCAAAAGATGAGATTAAATTAATTTGATTTAATGTACAAAAATGCCCTTAATATTTATAAAAAAAAAATTTACTTGTGAAATTTTATTTTTAAAATTATCAAAATGATATAATTTTGCCTTTAAAATGACGGAACTATTAGTTTGACCGTATTCCGTATTTTAACTACTGACATAAATACATTGCATTATTTTGACGGCATACGGTCAAATTAACGATCTCGTTATTTCAAGAATAAAATTACATAATTTTAATAATTTTAAAAATAATAATATATATAACTAAGGGTAAAATTACTTTTTTTTTAATAAATATTAAGGGTATTTTTGTACGATTGGCCAATTAATTTCAAAGAATCATAATGCACATACATGAATTTTTGTAGTGATGGTGAGAAATCTGTGGTCTTTGTAGCACTGAGATTTTAGTGGTGTTGACTGTTGTTGATGATCATCTTCTATTGTTTTGAAAGTGGGGAATGTTTAACTTATTTTTAGGCCTTATAAGATGCGGAGAAATGGCGAAAGTGGAGTCCCCACTTCTAATTCAAGCTCGAGTTTTTGTCTATCAGATATCCAATCTCAAGAAGAAGATAAGAGGCAGAAGAGCTGGAGAGTAAAAACAAAGGCGGCAATTCAAGCCCGTGAAGGTCGAGGGATGCGTTCCCAAGTAAGGTGCGGACAAAATGGAGGAATCCGTTTCCTCCGTTGGATGGATTTGTAGATGAACAGTCTCGATTTTTTTTAATTAACTTGATTCGCAATTATGAGTTTTTTAACAACTTTCGTTAAATTCGTAATTATCACACTTCACGCCGTTTCATCATCCCGTTAGTTAAATTATTATTTAAAAGGACTTGTCTGAAATTTTTAATAATTTGAGAGAGAGGAGCTTTGTTTCTGTATGGGGACACCTGCGGGGCCCAGTGTGATGGATCCTTCTGAGTAAGCCGACGAAAAATAATACGGTGGGGTCCACGGATTATCGAACGTCGGGAAAATTTTGTATTTATTTATTAATTGGATTATTCGGTAACGTTTCCCTTCTCTCTTTTTTCATTTCCGATTTTTGTTCTTTTTTTATCATTCAAATAATTAACGTCATAAACTAAAGTAACGTTCTCAAAAATTTTCAATTCAATTCTTTCATAAAAAAAAAGTTTAATTTTTTAAAAATGCTTATAACTTTGTAAGTTATTTATCATAAATATTCCTCATAAATTTCTAATGTAAATATTTTTTCAACATTTATTTGTAATTTCCAGTTAGCAACACTTGACATATAATTTTTTTTTTGAATGCATAATAATCAGCTTTGAAAATTTACAAATAGAAGAGTTTGTCTCTCATCATAAAAAAAAAACAATAATAATAAAAAATTTCATTGTGATGACAATTTAATTTTCAGGAAATAAAAGAAAAATAGAGGCGCGCAATTGAGGTGGGGGATGCACTATACAAATAGAAGTAGATAGAAAAAACAAATGAGCCAATGGACGAGTGGTGCAACAAATGGGCCCACGCGAAAAAAGAGCAATATTTCAATTCTATTGGTCAAAATTAAATAAATTTTAAATTAAAAAAAAAATTGTGTAACAGGGGTTGTGCATGTCTGTGCCATCTTCATCGTTTAACTCCCTTCCCTGTTCTTTCTTTATATCTCAAGTGCCCTGGTATTTCTCCCCAAAATAAGGTTCATTTTTCTTTTTATTGAGTTTTTCGTATATATTCTATTTCCCATATAAAATAGAGTATTTCCCCAACAATGTAAAGGTATTCATAGTGTAGAGGACTATTAAAAAAAATAAAGGTGTAATTCATAATTCAGTTCCTGAAATTTAATGTATTTCTATATTTTTAAAATTATACATTACCTCCTTTAACTTTTACGTATTTATACATTAAATTCAAATATATGTAAAAAAACGTGTAACTTTAACTGTACTTGTATTATATCGCTATTTATATTGTCTATTTTGAATTTAATATACTTTATTTTAAAAATTTAATGTATAATTTTAAAAATATAAATTTTTAATATATAAAATCGTTAAATTACATATATTAAAGTATAGGTTTTTTGCAAAAATAAAGTTACCTCATTAGTGATGGTAATAATTAGGTACGAGGGACATATTACTTCCAAGGCCAATAATCCAAAAAGAAAAAAAACACTAATTACAATCAAATATGGTGATTGTATATATTTTGTGAGTTCACATGCCTTTAGTTAAAGTGATTTAAAGCGTAACAAGAAAAAAGTGATTTAAAGAGTTGAAATTCAAAATTTATCCATTACAACACTATAATTACAGTAAAAAAAACATTGTATATGGAGATTTAATTTTTTTTTTTAAATTATGAGATATTCTGAACGGATATTTAAAACTTTACACTCAAATTAATCTTCAATCGAATTGAATAAAATCACTAAAATGGCAAATTTTTTTCATCTGAAATTTAATACAATTGTATTTTAAAAGATTTAAATTACAATGACAAATAAACATCTAATTATTTTAACTGTTTGACCGCGTATAATTCCCTTTTATTTTATTATTTCTGTGTTCTAAAATGAAGATATTTCGATTAAAATATTTAAAGAGCAAAATTACCAAAGACGCATGTAAAATCTGTGCGAATAGGTTGTTAGTTTATGAGTCCCATAGTCACATAAACTTCCAAAACCAACCACAACATCCAACCATGCATCCTCCATGTGATATTCCTCACATGCCTATCCATCTCTACATCCACGTGTCACCAGGCATGAATGACAAGTGGCAGCTTAACATATAGCCAAACAAGAACAATACTATCCTCCTATCCAAACAGACTCAGTAAATTTTGGATCTCGAGCTATCCGCATTAATTGTTCGCTCTGCGACTCGCTGCGCCCGTGCAACCGTAAGCTGAAATAAATACAACTTGGCGTAAGTGCACACACATTATAAATAAATACAAGAAAAATATTTAATTAGTTCATAATAATTCACCAAAAATAACCACTGTCAAGTTACATTCCAGTGTTTCTCTGTTACCGGACTTTGCTCATAACTTGTTATTACCATCATTATTGTTATTAGGCACTGGGCCACTTGCTCTGGAAGAGGTCACAATTTCATGCGGTATGTGAAAGAGCTAAACACTTCATACCGTCTGATTACTACAGATTGAATTATGTGCAGCTTTTGGTATACCCAACACCAAAATACGGTAAATAGTCTAGACTTGTAATTAAATTGCGACTTTGTTCTTGATTATTACTAGTATCAGGTACAAATATAATGTATGTCCAAGAAAACAGAGAAGTACTTTTGAGAGAAGAGTAAAAAAAGAGGGACCCACGGCCATTACTGTCCCTGATTAGACAGATGTATGGAGTTTCGATGATACTGACCTCTCTCTATAATCATCATCAAGAATTCAAGATTATCATGCGACATAACCAATACGTGATGGGGAGGATTTTTGGACGATATGATATTGACTATGCCAGAATTTGTGTCAAAGTTTTGAGTTTTTTACTTAATGTTAACACTGAATATTGAATTAATAAAGATGGGTCTAAATAAATTATTATTTGCAAACAGGTTGCAAGGTTTGCAAGAGCAGTCAAGTGCAACCCGACAACAGCGAAAACGACAACGTTTGGGTTAATAATTTAGTTTCAGTGTATATGGTAGGGTCGTATACACCACATAACGAGGGAGAGTTTAAGTTTTGAATAATTTGGTGGGGCTAACATTCCAATACAATTAGTGCATGGCCCACATTTCACATGAGGCAATTACAAGACAGACTCCGATTGAAAGAATGGAGTCTTTGGATAGAATTTTGGGCATTAAAATCAAATCAATGAAGCTACTCTAAATTAAATGGTCATAAAAAATAACACAAGTTTGGAGGACATGAGCAAGGATAGAGATGGGTTTTTTGTAGCTCCATTCCCTTTTTTCTTTTTAATCTTCTTTTTGTCTTGCAACATATAAACACATATAAACATTGTCCACGGAAGAAAACTACTCCTCCTAAAAACATTAAATTATATTATCTATAAATACTTGCCTATGATAATTAAGAAGCCTCAATTTCAACTTCGGGACCCAAAAAAAAGGTGAAATTAAAGATTAAAAAAAATAAACTAAAAAGATAAACCCATTTCCATGTATATTATGGCATATATCATCAAACTTCTAGTCCCTTCAACTATAAACTGAACCACCACAAGCTAACCAAAAAAAATCACATCACATTGCAACTTGAGGTGTTTTCATCGCTGAAAAAGTTGGTATACGGGTCGGGCCCTGGTGGCGGCAGGTATGGGTATGGGTACGGTGGCATGTAATTAATTGCTGGTGGGGGTCTAGCATACATCATGGGTTGAAACCTTTCATTGCCCATTGCCCTCTGTTGGTTCATTATTTGTTGCAAGTATTGTTGATGTTGATGTTGCTGTTGGTATGGGTTACCCGGCATGTGATCCGGCCCCGCTCCTTGGAAATATCCATTTGCACCGCCGCCGCCTCCGCCATTCATGGCAGCAGCCGCTGGTAGACCTTGAACTGCAGGGATGCTACCCATTTGCCCATGCCCCAGAGGCATATTACCCATTTGACCCATAGGAATGTTCATATTTCCCATTTGACCCATGCCAATGTTACGGAGCGCATCATTCATAGCACCACCCCCACCTCCATTAATTCCCTTTTTACCCCCACTCATTTGCATGTTATTACCATTTCCACCGCCACCGCCACCGCCACCATGACCGTTGTTACCGTTCTTATTATTACCACCGCCACCTCCGTTACTACCGTTTTTACCATCTTGAGGCTTCCCACCCCCATTTTTACCGCCTTGATTTTGGCTGTTACTGCCTCCACCACCTTTTTTACCACCGCCATTTCCATTTCCACCACCGATATTCACTTGCACAGGCACAGCACCATTACCATTACCATTACCATTTCCACCGCCACCGCCACCTTTCTTGCCATTGGCGGCGGCTGCAGCGGCGGCTGCCTTCTGGGCATTGATGAGGTGTGGATGCATACCATTCATCACCATATTAGTATGAGGAATGTTGGGTTTGATCTTATTAAGAGGATGTTGAGGATCATCCATCTCATCATATAAATCATAATCATCTTCATCATCCAACTCATCATCACTAAACTCATCAAACTCATCATCACTGAATTCGTCATCTTCAGGCTGAGCAAACTTCAAAGCCTTCTGGTTGTTGTTGTTGGGCATTTTCATGTCTTTTAATTGAGCCATCTTATTATTCATCTCTTGAAATGCTTTCATGTTCTGCTGATGCTGAAGCATCTGCTGCATCTGCTGAGTCAATTGCTGGCTCTGATTTTGCTGGCCACCTTTCATCTGCTGGTTCTGGTTGTTGTTATTGTTAGCCTTTTGGGGTTGTTTGTTGTTGTTGTTGTTGTTGTTGTTTGCACCTTTGGCATTACCAATTTGCATGTTCTTGAATTGGTTAGCCATTTGGTTCTGGTTATTGTTGGGTTTCTGGGCACTCCATAGCTCAGCATGTTTGCCTGATTTTGCAAGCTTCTTTATCAGTACTGCTGGGTCTACATTTCCTGATACTGTTACCTTCCCTTGTTCTGAATCTATGCTAGTTGTGAAAACCCCTGTCCAGCATTACAAAAATTGAATCAAAATCCAACAAAGATTTTATTTTTATCAATCTTAAACCCAGAGGTTAGTGAGTATTTTCATACCATCAATTTTCTGCAAGATTTTCTTCACTTTCTGCTTACATCCATCACAGTGTATGTTCACTTTAAGAACACAAGTCTGCATGTACAATATCAGAAGCCATTACAGGAAAAGAGATTAACAAGAGGTTGCTATGAGAATAACTCATATAACTCAACATTAGAAAACAAAAAAATAAAGCAAAGAAATGGAAAGGGCACCTGGATCTTCAAGAACTCTTCTTTACTCATGTCTTCAACTCAAATGAAACAGACACAAAGTTCCAATAAAAAGAGTGAGCTACAGATCTGAGACTACAAGAGACTATTAAAATATATAATAAAATAATTACAGAGTGCACAATGCGGTGTTCTCTCTTCTTTGTTATAGAAAAACAGAGCAAACAAATGGGATACAGTGAGTGAAGAGATTCAGAGAAGTTATACAAACAATTTAGGTTCCCCTATTTCAGGGTGAGAGAGAGAAAGAAGGGGTAGAAAAAGAGAGCAGAAGAAGCACTAAAGAAAGAAGCAAAATATAAAAAACTGGCACACAGAGAGTAGTGTAGAGACCTCTGCAAGGCATCACTCTTTCTATGCCCCTTCTTTATTTATTGCTTTATATTTTGCTAACCTAACCCCATTTTTTATTTTATTTGCTTTTACCTTAGTTTACCCAACTCACCCATTCGGCTTGGCTTCACCTTATGTGGCTGGCTTGGCTTAATGAAGGAATAAACTTGTATTAACGTTTAATAGACTGTTTATACTTTGTATGAAACTGAAATACTTCTTTTAATGATTTTAATATATTTTTAAAATTTTTACTCAACTGAAGCAAAATTTCAAGTAAAAAATAGTATATTTTTATATAGTGATTTTATCCATAAATAAAATTATAAATTAAGTCTGACTGGAAATAAGCAAGAAGCAATGGTAGGGTTAATTTTTTAATTGTGTTGTCAGATGAGAGTGATCTGGTAGCAGATTTTTGCTACTAAAATTAGATGGGTACATTAAAGAATGGCATAAATAAAAGAGCTCATGAATGGTATTGTAATTAATTAATTTCCATAAGTTGTAGTACTGTTTCTGGTCCATTGCTAGTTTATTGCATGTGGGTGGAGCTATCTATTTAAATACTAATTAAATTATTCCAAAAATAAAAAAATCCATATTTACGTTAAATTAAATTTTTATTTTTAATATGGATCATATTTAAATATTTAACAGGAATTATTTTGTTTATTTAAAATGATTGAATTAATAAATTTGAAATAATTATAAAATATATAAAAATAAATAAATTAGATTGCCATTTTCTTTTTCCTTATAGTTTCTCTTGGGGGTTGATTGCTTATTCTGTACCCTAAGCCCACATTCATTAGAGCTACTGTTATTCTTGTGAAAATATTCTCCACGCGCTTTCTTTACTATTCCTCATGACAATATATGTTTCTTTTCTTTCTATTTTAGATAAAAAAAATGTATTTTATTTTAATTTGCTATAACATTTCAATTTCAATTTTAGGATTATTTTTTTTAGTTATACCTTATATTTATAACTTTTGTGTTATAATTTCTCTAATTCCTTAGATTTTTCTATCTAAATTTTTAATAATTAAAACTTTATAATAGTAAAATCATAAATTAATTTTTATGGGACACATATTGCAGTACAAATTTAGTAGGTGATAAAAAAAAAAATCAATTGTTATGTACCCTCTGTTTCAAATTATTGTTCTGGAATGCCCCAAATAAACAAAGGTTCAAGCGCTAACTTCCAATTTCAATTATCAGAAGGGGGTCTTCTAAATTCAAAGAAACAGTGGCAGATGTAGCTAATTAAGGCAACATGGATTATGAAATTTAGTAATCACGCATGAATTTGCTAATGCTAAACTTTTGTCTAACTTAATCCTCCAACTCCTATCCACTCAATTATGAATTTCTGAGATTTTGTGTGGTATACATTTTCTATTATTAATATACTACCTTTTCGGTATAATTATTTGTATAATCCGGTCTGAATCGAGTAAGTTTTATATGACGGTAAAATATAATTATTTAATTATGCGATTAATTAAGATATTTGGTATATAATTTGAACACATAAAAGATCACTAGAAAAAGAGGCTTCTTGGGTGTATTAATATCTTTTACTTTAAGTGCAATTAGACGGTAAAAGCCACCAAAGAATGTCGGAAACCATGCCAAGTATTAGCCGTCGCATGATCATGAACAATGAAGCTGTAATAAGGAAGTAAAAATAATTAATTATTTAGAACAGTGAAGGCTTCTTTTCTACGCAAATTATTGATGTCTTTCTCAAAAGCCTAAACCGTGATGAAACCCATTTGTGGCTGTCCTTCCATTTTATTTTTTTTTCTTTCTTTCGCTTTAGAAGAGCTAACTTTAAAGGTGCTTTAATGGCGACAAATTACCTCAACCAAATGCCTTTCATGCGCTAATTCACTCTTAAAACACTTCCTTAACCACTAATGGAAGTTCTACAAATTTCTCTCTTTGCTTGCTGCAATCATCACACACAACAATGTGTTTTGCGCTATATGAAATATCCCCTTTGCCAAGTTTTTATCCATAAGTAGCAATCTTTATCAATAAGGTTTAATTTGATGATACTGATTCATGGACAATCCAACCGTATACTCACTTCCAATTAAGAAGAAAGTCTCATATTTTTTTTCATCCATTTATAGAAAGGAAAAGAGCAAAATGTGCCTCCATGCCTTTGAATTTTTACTATTAAACTTCTAAACATTTATTTCACAATCGCTTCAATTTCACGTCTATTTTGCTAAGACAACAAAAAAAGTATACTTGTAAAAGTGAAACTCCGAGTGAGATTTATTGCCAACATGCAATTTTTATTATATTTAATATCCACTAAAATCAAATAAACTGTATTGATTACTGGTATCATAAAAAAGATGTAAACAAAATTAACAAAGTGTGCGAACCACACTCAGAGAATTTATCAATGGAGAGTTTGATATAAAAAAAAAAAAAAAAACTAAAATTTTAGCAAGTGTGTTGCATAGTTTTAAAGAAGAAAACGTAGAAGCAACTAATAAAGCAAATTGCCATTTATGGAGAGGGTCTCACATGGTGTATGGATTGTGATTAATGAAGGAGAGAAGGTAATGGAAAATACAGAAATTTGAGGATAGGTAGGGAAGGGAAAGGGCATTTATTTTGGGGAAATAGATGGTATCATGTAACATGGTCCCCTATCATTGTAGCTCTGGATTTTTGGTTTTGATTGGAAAGTAATAATAGACTTATAGATCATCACAAGTTTTGACTTCTAACTTCTAAGGAAACCCATTCATATCTGTCTTAAACTCTCTTTTCTTTTCACTTTTATATATTTTAATACTTCCTAGCAGCCAGTTATGGTAGTCTGCTACTCTGCTCATCTTCATCATGTCAATCACATAAATGCTATATATATATATATATATTCAACAAATTCCAAACAATACGGTATCAGAAATTAATAAATTTGGACTTATTCAATGTTTTACTCTTCATCTTTTGGTATCTTCTTTATGAGACTTTGTATATTCATATTTCCACCATTCTAATTCATCATTTTCATACTCCAATTTTACATGGAAACGGTGGCAGCAAGCCTTCCGCGTTTGTTTCGAGACTTCATTTTTCCTCTCAAGTTGTTTTTGGAGCTAAAATGCTCCCATATATGTTAGAAAAAGTGTTAAAAAAGAGGTATTTTAGTGGCAGTTTCAATAATTATACAAGAAAGGTAAATTCTGTTTTCCACCAAAATTGACATTTACAGTTTTCTTCTTGACGAGAATCTTCTTGCTTTATCCGAGGCTTATCTAAATTGAAAATCTCTGTAATATCCCATAACTACATGACAGTATTTGTATGCGTGAAAATACTTGATTCGCCACTGCATATTCACGGAACGGTAGAGCCAATGACACCTACATTCATTACAGGCAGATCAACCACTAGTAAGGTTACAGAAGAAGACAACCAAAGTTTGAGAAACTAAAAGAGGCAAGACCCTCGCATAAACTGAGTCCAATGTGCTCAACAAAGCAAAGTTGATAAAAGAAATGCATAGATAATTATGCAATTAAAAAGAGATCACATCACTTGCATCTCTCACCGGCAAGGAATATGATGCAAAGGGTGACTAGTATTAGTTGCACAACTTTTGTATTGTATCCTCATCAATGCAAAAGTAAAATCAAATAAAGGTTTTGAAGATTCTCAGTTTGTCCCCTTTAATGCTTGCTTCTATGGCAAATATTCCCATGCAGCCTCTCTTTTTGGCGGTTAGCCTAAAGGAAAAGGGCTGTTTCTGTAGACATGGTAGGTGCCCCCAATCCAGTTTAATCAAAATTTTCCTTTCTTGTCTTTTGAAGTTCCACTATCATTCTTACTCACCAGAGAAAAAATCTCCATTTTACATGTGCATGCATGTACATCTCTACATATATCAGAAAATGGATTCAATCATTGAAGGTTTGGGTATGGAATTCACTATAAAGAGGAGTATATTTTACTTGCACGGCTATCACAGTCCTTGCAAAATTAAAACATAATTTCTGAGGAGGAAAAAGATTATTCCTCTCTACCATGTGGACAAAATACTACTTAACAAAAAGAGATACAAGCTATATGAACATAGGATAACATGGAATGCAGCTACTCCTTTTGGCCATATGAAGAAGTAGGTAATAAAGTTGGCTAAAGGCTCACTAAAATATTTATCATTACAAATGTCCCTGGAAAATTAGATCTACATAGTTATCTTTGTACAAAGCCACAAGAAACTCCAAACTGATAAGGGAACAAACATATACAAAAAAATTAACATGCACATACAGAGGGCAAAGATACAGTTAAAGAGAAAAGAATTAACATCTTTACCATAGATCCAAATTGCTGCGGAGAAACGAATATCTTATTGATCATCATTATTTATTTTGATCTCTATAAGTTCTTCAATTGGCTGACGGCATATAGGGCACTTGTTTGATTGAAGCGTCAATGCTCTAGCACACTCACTGCACATACACTGTAAAAATACAGTAGGTTTGAGAACATGCAAGAGAAGTGTTAAGAACAAACAAAATCCTAAAAATCCTAGCTGTACTATGCAGTAACAGTTGCTTCCAATTAATTCAGCCACTCAGAAAGAAATTAAGTTATTCCCTTGACAAAAATTGGAATAAGTTAATGCAAAATCAACAGTCAACATTATAAATATACAGAAAACTCCTCTAGCACATCTTAACACTTCCTCTATCAAGAGACGTTAGCAATTTAGCATGCATGGTTTTGGGTTGTGAGGATACAAAACTCCATTTACTCAATTTAATAACATAAATTAGACCTGCATCCCTGAGTTTCATTTATCTCAGTTATGAAATTCATACTCTAGAGATTTAACATTCCTGATACGAACTTCGAACAGTGTATATCATCATTATACCTAGAGAATAGAAACACCATATGGTTATTCCTTGGTAATTAGAATCTCTTACAGCAATTAAGTGGATTCTTACCATATGCCGGCAAGGTAACACTGCAGTATCTTTGGGTTCAGTCATGCAAATCACACATTCCTTCCCTGGGTCACAGTCATTGAAGCCTTCAGCTGCTGAGCTTCCAATTCCATATAGCTCGCGCACCTCATATCGAATTCCATCAATCCATAGAATTTGCCTTACTACTCGCACTTGGAACAGGTCATTGTTTTTCTTCTCAAGAACAGCTTGTGTAATCTGCATGTGGCCAGCTGTGTCTGAGACAGCATCATCAACATGTTCATCACTTGAATGAACTGATAAGCATGTTTCAGCAACTATTACAAGTGGAAAAACATCTTCCTTTGGAGATGGTTTTGAGAGATCATCCAACTCAAAGAAACCTAAATCAATGCCTGTTCCTGAAGGCTGACAAAATTTCTGGCCAAGACCTTTCTGGAAAGAAATTCTCCCAGGCAAATGGGCCTCAGGAAATAGAGGAACAAACCTACAGTTGGCCTCTTCCTTGGCAAAGTAGAAAATTGTAATGCTGTTTTCAGGGGGAGGAAAAAGAATCACATCAGGGGAAAAAGAATAGGAACCTGAAAAAAATACAAATACATTCTATCTTGTGCCAATTGCCCCTAGCTTTCTTGTTAGTTTTACCATCTCAAGTTCTAGCAGTCCCAAAAATAGAAAAGAAAATTCAAGTGACTCCTGAAGTATTTCTTGCATTGAACATTGAATTTCCGATCAGGCCAAGTTTTACCATCTCTTAGAAGCACATGCTTCTAATTGCAAATGCTAAATATGGGATTTAGAGCATTGCAATTTGCACATTACAGAATTTGGTTGCTGTATAGATTTAAAAATAATGCAGTCAGGACATGTCACACCTTCCATACATAGTTAAAAGAGAAAAACGGCAAAGAGACAGAAAACGTAAATTGCATTTGCCATTTATCTATAATATGAATTGTGAAAGGTTACCTACACTAAAGCAGAGCCCATACTTAAATTTGAAGCACTTGCATTAGAAGAGAACAGTTTCTAACATATGTTTACACCGGGGCCAGAAATAATTGGAATGATTGTGATCTAGCTATGCCCAGTCTGAGTAAACTTTACAGTCAGGAGAAATGCATTTAGACACAATGGACACTCTTAACGAGGAATTATTTCCAAAATAACCAACCATCTACTCAACACGTCTAAAAAAATCCATGAAGTTTGTTAGTCAAAGGTCTAGTCGTGTACTTAACCTTTAATATGCTTACATCAGAGCAAATGCTAAGCTAGAACAAGCTAATATCTTGCAAGAGACATTTTGATTGACAAAAATTTTGCAAAATTAATTATATGGATTATCAAATTATGCTCAAGTGAATTATATTCATAGCAAAACATATTGCTTTTTTTGCAGACAAAAATGAATAATGCCAACCAAGGGCCAAACTAAAACTGTTGCTATTGAACCTCATAAAATGGAAACCAAGAAATTGAGCGCCTGCACGTGAGATCCCTAAATGTTGTGTGCCTAATCATTCTACCTTTAAGTATTCAGCTCTAATGACTTGCTATGGGAGTTGACCTCAGCACAGAGGCCATACAGCTTGGCATGTATTTAACAACCATCTTCATTTTGAAAAAGATAAATTTAACTTGGATGCATAAGCTTGGTAATTTGTGGGAAGTTAAAATAACAAATCAATGCTTATGAAACAACCATCATTGTTAACCCAACTGCATTACTGTCTTCACTAATCACCTTTCAGCTTTCAACTGATTTCTTAATGTTGAGAGCGTCACTTCTGGAAATGAAGAAACAATAATTAGCGTTTGCAGCCAATAAAGAACTGCAGTGTGCAGTTCATAATTTCTCTGCATATCTCCGACTAAATGTTGGCAAAGCAGTCTGCAAACGCCAGACACATAAAAGAGAAATCCATAGGGCTCTTGCTAATTTATTATTGCACAATTCTCTAAATCCTTCTCTCCTAGCTTGAATTATTCCGTCCCTATTCTTTTCATTATTCGCGTCCAAAAATATTAACTTAGAAAAGTCTAACAAATTCATTTAACTTATTCAATAACAATATCCAAGATCATCAGTTACATAAATTTGCCAAGTTGTTTAGTTAATTTAACAACAAATCGAAACGAGAAACTTTGCAAAAGATCAAACACGACACAATCAACAAATAACAATTCACCCCTATAAAAGTTCACCAGTACAGTAAAATAATTACTAACCTCCCATCAAATAGAGCGTCAAAAACGAAAGAAACCAAGTAACAATCAGGGTTCTGCTCATCAATTTCAAGCCTTAAAGTATCTTTATGCACGTTCACATCATTTCTGACCTTCTTAGCATTCTGATGTTCTATATAAGGAGCCGGCTCAATTGGCTGCACAGGACCCACACTAGGCCTGATTGCAGGCCACCCATTTGCCTGATTAGCGTAATAATAAGGTTGATAGTTTAATCTGTTAGCATAATTAGAAGAATGGTAGGGATATTGAGAACTGTAATAAGGCTGAATTGGAGGAGGTGGATGCGTTGGATAAGGAGTTTGGGGTGGAGGGTAAGATGGCTGTTGAGGTGTAGCTGTTGATGCCGTAGTGAAGTAATTGTGGTGCGGCGGCGGCGGAGGAGGAGGGAGGGAGATGGGCTCTGAAGAATAATAGTAAGGTGGAGGAGGGGGTTGGTGATGGTGATGATAATAAGGGTGGTTTCTTCTTCTATTACTGCTAAATGAAATTCCCATTTCTTGAGATTGATTTCAGGGAAGAGGAAGAAGACGAAGAAGAAGGAAAGTTGGAGTCTTTTTGAGCTTTTGTTAATGGAAATGAGCGTGGGCTTTGAACGGTTGTTTTGAGTGCTGTTGAAGAAACGTGTAGAGCCCCTCGTTGACTGTCCCTTTTTCTGTTTCGATGGTTTTTTCCCCATTTTGTGTGGCAGCTTAATTTTCCCACCAAAATTACAAACTTTCTACAATATTTATCTAAATTAAATTCCCTTTCATAATTTTATTTGTATGGTAATTAAAATTAATTATATAATGCTACAAGAATCATAATCTTTTATATAACAATTTATTAGTAATTCAGTTCAACACATAAATTATGAACGGAATTCATATAAGAAATTCTTTAAAATCTTAAAAATTATTTAGAAAAATAATGTGTAATAATAGTAAGGATTTTTTGATAATGTCAAAATTTATTGGATGTTCGACAAACAAAATATTTATTTATTTTCATATTTTGGATTTTTTTATGGTTAAATTGTCAAATTTTCAACTTTTTTGATTTTTTTATTATAAAATAAAAGTTAAATGATTTTTTCGTCACAAATAGTAATACGGTGACTTAATATTATAATCGTCAAATTTGGGTGAGTAAAGATGAAATTAACTTCAAATCTAAGGATTGCCCGCTGCTTATTGTGGTAAAATCTTCCAATTAATTAAATATCAATTTTAAGTATAATCTAATTATATAAAAATATGTTTAAAAGGTAAGCTACTGGAGATTTCTAGGCAACGTAAACTCATTTTATTCAATTTCAACAAGATTGGACATGGATTTACACAAGACTAACAATATATAATATGCTATTTTTTAATTATCATAAAAATATATTACTTTTAATTGTTTTATTTATTATTTTTTTTAGGGGATGAAAATTCTCGAGCTCAATATCATATTCTTAAATCTAATCCAGCCTAGAGACTTCATTAATATTATTTTTTAACTGTCAGTTTGACTGCTGTATATATATATACGAACCTTTTATATGGTCTGAGTCTATAGGTTTTGAAAATTAAAAAATACTAGGCAATTGTAAATTAAAAAGGAGAGAGAGAGAGAGAGAGTTGCCTAATTTCTAAGCAACACTGCAGTGAGTAATTACTTACCTGTAAGTTATTAGGAATTGTATAGAGGATGCCACTTCAAATCAATTATTATTTTAGGATAACTTAATAAAAAAGTAAAAGTTAGTAATTGTTTTATCATTCAACAAGAAATGGAACTGTGCTCATCAATCAGCCCTTTGCAGTCTAATTCTTTGTACACGACAGTAGCAATCTGTATTAATCTTCAAACAAACACGATCTAGATTAGATTAAACATAAACCAAAAATTCTGAACAAGTAAACAAGCATCAAGTCCATTAACAACACAAACCATAAGCTTTATAACAACAAAAGTCAGCAAAAATCAGTCCTAGATTTCTTACGGACAGAGATGCAGCCTCTTTGATGATCCCTAAAAATCCTGATTTCTGAAAAATTTCTGAGATCTTCAAGACTAATGTATTGTTGCTTCACCATCCTGGAAAAATCACCTCCCGTATCATGCACCCATATATAAGGCTGGCAGGTTTCATCATAATAATACAACAGATTCTTCATACTTCTGCTTCCAGGCATGTAGGCTTTGTATATGCTCTTACATTTTAGTCTTTTAGAAGATCCTGGCTTCAATGTATGGACCTTTTTCAGGATTGATCCTACTCTTACCTGGAGCTCCACAGCCTTGTCACTCTGGTTCCAGATCCTGGTACCCAATCCTGAAGTCTGCGTGTGATCGCGACACCCATCGAAGCAGCCTCCCAGAAGGAAAATCTTGTTGAACACTGTCATGACTTGGAATTCTTAAGTCTTGAAATATGCTTTCTGTTATACAAGTTAGTATGTGATGTATAAGTAAGACGAAAAACAAAGGATATTCTTGATTTGTATGTACTCGGGTTTGCATGGACGGCTGAGATGATTAGGCCATAGTTGGTATGATCCTGATGGGATGAGGGTGAGATAGGTTATGAAATGGTAGGACCCAAGAACACCCCAAATTCCACACAAGCAGACAATGGAAAAGCAGAAACAAGGCAACTAAAGACCATTAAAAATGGTAGCCTCTGTCTTTTCTCGTTTAGTTTCAGTAATAAAAGAAAAGAAAGAAAAGAGGAGCATTTAAATTTGATCATAATGAGAGTGCATATGATTTTGCTTCAACTTTCATAATTGAAATCACTTTCTCATTTCCTCTTGTTGAAGTCTTCAACCAACTTTTCCCAATCAATTTTAAATATATTTTGTGAAAATTGTAGATTCTTGTAATTTTGGATCGCACCATCCAATTGTAGTTTGTGTGGACCATGGCCACCACCATTAGGTTTATATACCAACCTGCTGCTTCAACAGACATATCCTCCAATCATGGCGTTAACTGTATCTCAACAATAAAAACCACCTCTGCTTGCAAGTCTTGACAATTTTCCTAATTCATCAGTTTCATTCTAACTCTGGTTCTCCAAAATGTGATCATATATATATATATATATATAAGCTGCACTTTTCTGGTACACTGGCTTTTTCAGCCATGGATAATTTTGATCAATGGCTATAAATCACTGCAACGTGGCTTTTGCTCAATTGAAACATCCACAAGCTTTCAGTCATTGGATTTCTTCTGTATTTTATCATTCGGTACAGTACTCAATGACTACAAATTATCCGGAAAATGAACAACATTCTAATAGATATATGAAGGGAGTAACCAATCAAAATGGTACAAGGACCTTGTCCAGCATACATTTAGAACAATAATTAAAATTTGATATTATTATTAGATTCCATTTTAAGGGACAAATTCAGTGTATTAATCCGTCAACTCTATCCAGACCTACACTTTGTAAACCAATATACTGTACAAATCACAAAATATAAGGCCATATGCTGGTATGGTAAAGATAAGAATAGCCTTTAAAAAGATGTAGGGTAAGAATGTACATAGAAGATTAATGTTTCATTTTTCATGGCCATCATCTTGTTTATCTATCTTTATTATCAAGGTCTGGTTCATATGGACAGGTGACTCGGGCAAAATGGGCAATTCGGGTGAACCCAATATGTTATCTATGTCATCGTTCTCAGCCAAAGCTTTGTCCAGGGCAGACTTGGCCACTCTTGTAACAATAAACATTAGAACCCCTGCACAAACCATAAAGAAAGTTAGAACTGACATTCAAGTTTAGATAAAGGTAAAAAGATAAGTTATGCCATTTGTATTCAATTTGCAATCAGGTATTAGCACTGCACTTGCTGGGCCTGACGGATTTCCTCTTAATAAATATTCTAAAGGAAAGGTTGAAAGTGAGGAGAAACTTGCTTATCCTGATGATCCATAGCTCACCATAATACAATAAATTCTTTCCAAACATATTTCATGTATCATATCTAGATGGCATTTGTAGCTTTTATGGGGAAAAATCTCAGCATGATGGTGTGTACGTATCTCTGTGAGCATCATGCTTGCAAATGTTTTTCTTATTCAGTGCATTTTTCAGAAAATTCATGAAGGTAAATCAGTTCAACTTCACCCCGAAACAAGAATATAATTTGTGTTGACCCATACAATAACATGATAAATTTGATGCCGCTTCATATTATCAACCCAACTGATGCAACTTCCCATGTCAAAATTACTGGTTAACTTGAACTGCAGAACACAAACTACTCAATTTATTGTGAATTTGTGATAAATTCACAATACTAGAAAGTTGGGAAATTGATGTGCACATGCCCTAAAGAATCCACCGTGTCCACATCTGTTCAGCTTACTTCAACTTGTGGATACATAATGAAAATTTTGTGAATGCATTTATTGGCAAGAAAAGGAATTCTAGAACTTAGCTTAAATAGAATTTTAACAAATCAAATCCCATTAACAGCCTTTTCTATTTAGTAGACTTTCTTATTTTTCATACTTTCCTAGTGTAAATATTCTAAACCTCTACATAAAAGAGGTTATTTTCTTATCAATAAAACAAGTAGAGTTGAATCGTATTGCAAAAATGGGTTGTTCAAGAAACAATAATCGAAAAACAATCCCTCATTCTAGTGAGATTTCATTGTACCTCGTCCATTGACTCAGCCCCTTGTTTAGGCACCATAACAACTTGGCATCAGAGCCAAATGCCATGGGCAATCAAGGACCAGGTGAGGAATTTAAGGCTCTAGTACAAACAGCTATATCGGAATCTGAAGCTAGGATGGTCAGTGCATTCACCGAGAAAACACTTCGAGGCCCTTCTTCAGCCTTCACATCAGTCACATAATAGAGAAGGGGACAACTGAATGGATAGTTCTAGTGCTGAGCAGACCGGTCACATGGAGGAGAAAGAGGAGTTTCAGGTGGCAATTAACGAACCTGGTAATGGCAGAGGTGGCAGTACTGTCCCACGGTACACCAAACTCGATTTTCCCACCTATGATGGGTTAGAGGACCCTTTGATCTGGCTACATTAGTGTTTGGCTTTGATTTGATTTGATATGATTCATAGGGATTCTTTTAAGAAGAATCATTGATTTGATTGATTAAAATTTCATTTAAGCTAAGTTCCAGCTAATTGCAATTCTTGCCATAAGTCTTCTCAATAAATGCATTCAAAATAGAAATTCGCCTAGAGCGTTTTCAAGCACACTATTATTTCATGGCCCTCAAAGCTCAAGCTGAATAATAAAAACTTACCAGATACAGCAAGGCCCACAAAAATACACACCTGCAACAGAAGAATCAAATATAATACAAAAAGGTTGCATCATCAATACACATATAATTAGGCAACCAAAAACCCATGAGAAACCTTAAAACATAAAAATAAAAGTTTTAACAAGGGCTCTTACCCAACGAGTAGTTGAAAACTCACTCCATCCATGGGTCACATCAGAAAGATCCTTCAGTGTTGTTCCAACATATACTAATGCTAGAGTTATTGGCTGTAAGAAGATGGTAAGTTAGATAAATAAACATAAAACTAACAAGCATCTAATGTCCATTTAGGTTAAATGATGATTAAATATGGGTCACATGCGTTCTGGTTCATTAAACATATAAATAAATAATAAAAAACACCATTAGTGATTGATTTAGTTCTTTCATCCATAAAATATGCCATTACCTTAAGCTTATGAATAGGAACAGGCAAAACAGGGCTTCACCAAATGTCTTACAAGAAAGATATATATTCAAAATCCCATTCACCATATTTGTGAAAATTATTAGCACAAAATTGAAATCTAAACATGAATTTACTATATGTGATTCACAGTTCAGAATTCCATGCCCCTCCAAGTTCAAAGTTTAAATGAGAAGTTCCATCTGCCCACAGCATTATCAAACCATCTCATAAGACAGTTCTCGAATTCATATGCATTGACATGCCTTTTTCAACACATAACAACAATTTACAGCTAATGATTTTGTAACCAATACAGGAATACGAATCATCAAGATAAATCACAATGCAGTGCAGGATGAGAAGCAAAAAACATACCATCATCCCTATCCAGGAAGCCAGCATGTATTCCCCCAATGAAACAGGAGTGACAGACAACAGGTAATTTAACATGTTAAAAGGAAGCAAGGGAACAAGTCGAAGCAGAATGACAATCTGCAAAATAAGGAAATCCAGACATTTTGCCAAATAAGCATATACAGCAAAAAGTAATAGAGTTTGAGCCTCTCATCTGCTACCATTGAATTAAAGCAACAGAGAGAAAAGAAAGCGTGTAACTAATAGCCACATATTTTACATTTCAGAACTCAAATGTGAGATAAAACAAACCTTGAAGCCAGATTTCTGGATTGCAATTGCAACTGACCTAAACTGTGGATAATCCTTCAACTTGGAAACGACAAAAGATCTACCGAGCTGGATATTGTATATAGAATAAAATTAAAATCAAACATGCATATTATATTGAATGCAAGAAAAATAACACCCTAACAAGGTGATATAGAACATGAATAAAGAAAAAGCATTGGATAATGTGGCACATCCTTTCTTTTTCTGTAAACCTCACATGAATAGAACAATGGATACAAGGTTTGCAATTGAGAGAGCATATTGAACTAAAAAGAAGCTCTAGACAGTATATATCACAAGTTCTCAAAACTTACAGTTCTTCCAAGAAGGAAAGCAGCCCCTGCACCAATGGTGGCACCAACAGAATCTGCAATAAAGCCCACAGGTAACCCAAAGAGATACCCGCCACCAAGCTGAAATATTGTAAACAAGTTAGTGCAGAACTCATTACCACTTTGTTTGACTTTTAGCTAACATAACAATATTGTATATAAATCAAGAATAGATAGACTAGACTTGACACTGCTCAAACAGGATGTTAGAAAAAAATTTCCAAGCAATTAAACCCAGGAAAACAATAAAACTTTTAATACCATCGGCTACAGAATAGAAAAAAAATAAATATAACCAGGTAGGCAAAAAAGCACAGGACAGGTTACTGAAGCTTACAGTAAGTACCGAAGCTGGAACTGCCAAGACTGTAAGAGGAATGTATGCTACAGCTCTGCAAAAGACCCAATGACAGATAAGTTCCCAGAAACATAAGACTATGATCAATGCTATCCCTGTCCAAACTGCATTGCTTTTCTATAACCAGAAATGCAGAAGAAACTTTCAGAAACAAAGGCAGAGACAGGGGGGCACTTTGAGGGGCTGAAGTCCCCCCAACCAATCAAAAAAATCCACCTAGTATATATTTAGGAGTCCAAAAAAAAAAGCTAATCATCTTCTTTCACAGAACTCCCTCAAGCTAAACTAAATTAGTTTAGGAGACGGGGCTTTGAAGGGTTGAAGTCCCCCCCAACCAATAAAAAAAATTCACCTAGTATTCTAAGCCCCTCTCGTAAACTAATCCTGGCTTCGCCCTTGTCCAGAAATATGGATTTTCAACATATGTAGTATTCTCAGTACAACCGTCAGCATAGTTTAAATGAAATTAAATAAGCATATTAACTGGTAAAAGAAAACAAGAGTTCAATGATTGATGGCACGTAAATTAGAAAAAATCAAGGCTTCCAATGCATGACTTACAGCACAAGGGGACCCCAAGGCCCAAGATCTTGCTCAACCCATACTAGGAAGTCCTTCAACATCTGCAGGAAGACTATCCTCGTGATCAGTACACAAATGAAAGGCTCATCATAAACACAGTGCTAAGTAAAGAATTGAAACAACTTCTGCAATTCACAAGCTAAGGAAATATGGGAAAAATCAAATCAACTCTCTGTATACCACTTCAATGAATAGAAAGTAAAATGAGTTAATAACCAACCATGTATCATGTGCAACGCAATTAAAGCAGATATAAAACCTAGACCTACTATTAGAAACTAACCCATTTGCGCCAAATTTATATCAATTTGAAGTGCGATCGCATCATGCATACCGGAAAAGTGCAAGGACAACTTTACCCAAACAGATAACAAACCATTCTAGATATCAAGCACCCAAAACACCAGCACATAAAAAACCAAACAAAACATGCATCGAAAATCCCCAAATCAACAAAACCCAAAATCGAACAAGATTGCATAAATTCAAAGGAGACAGAGATGAAAAAATGTGACCTTTTGGACGGGGAGGGTGAAACAAGCGACAATAACAGCAGAAAAGAGGAGAAGAAGAAGAGTAATCCTAAGAGCAGAGCCCCAAGTGAGAGACGCCATGGAGGAAGAAATTCTTCGGCGCCAAGGCCTGCACTCTTCTTCGTCGTTTTCGTATTCCGATACTGCTTGCTTCAACGACATTCGCGGCCTTAATCCCACAAGATTTGCCAGATTTTGGCCTAGTTACCAAAAATTGTACGAATCCCCCACTCAACAGGGAGATTGTAGATCGTACAAAGCTTGGAATTCTTTTTTTATCAGAGCATAAAAGAAAAAAACAAAATCCCCACTTAATCGTCAAACAGGCATTACATTATAAGCAAATTAGGGTAAAAAATGATCTGGGGTGGTGTGTAGCTGAAGATAGGAAAGAGAGAAGGCTGTGTTTGGGAAAAGCAATCAACTTTAGCTTTGTTTCTCTTTCAACCTTTCTTGTTGGTTGAGGATTATTTACCAGTTTTATATGTGACATGACCAGATAATAAGCCGTAATTCACACGGCACATTAGCTAAGATCGCGAGTACAATTAAATCAGAATTAGAGGCGCGTTATCGCGGTAAAGTGCCGGTAACAGATTTTTTGCAAAAATTTGAGTCCGTTGCCGGGAATCGAACCCGGGTCTTTCGGGTGAGAGCCGAATATCCTAACCGACTAGACTACAACGGAGTTGCCAAGCTTGGTGTCCCTTCTAAATTTTATTTTGTAAAGGAAAATGTCATCCTAACATTAGTCCTCTCAATTGAGGTGAAATATTGAGCTTGGATTAATTTAATCAGTCATATTTTAGCAGTTCAAATCAGGCGACAAATTGAAAATAAATCAACTCGTATATTAAAATTACAGAACAAATAATTTTTTTTTTACAATTAATAGTATTTAAAAATTTTTATTTTGTGCTAAAATTGGTTCCAATATAATGAAATATTTTAGTTTCGAGCTTCCACCCACCTAACCTCTAATAAAAAAAAGATTACAAGTTACGATTAAACAAAATAAGAATATATTGTTGGGATAATGATATTATATGATTTCATTAAGTTATTTTCAAAAAAAAAAATTATTTGCCTTCTCTTTCTTTTATTTTCTTTCCCCCTTTTTTTTGAAAATTTACACCAAATACCCCTTTTTTAACCTTTATTTTTAAAAATACATCCATTCAATTTTAAAATTTAAAATTACCTTTTTTTAATTTTTTATTTATAAAAATACCGCTTTTATTTTAAGCCTTGATTACTTCTTCTATTTCTGAAACAACATACAGTTGGCTATTTCTTCTTATTCGAAGAGGCAACCGGAGGCGCGAGAATTGATGTTCCTGGTTATCTTAAGCCGGTGACCAAAGAAGGAAATCCCGACAACGAATGAGGAAAATAAATCGGAGCAACCGAAGGTCCACCGTCCACACGGTGCAAAAGGGAAAAGCTCGGCGTGCAATTGAATGAAAAGATTGAAAGGCTCAGTCTAACAGCATATTTTCCTTAATCAACGTGGCATTAGCTTTAATATAACGTGTAAATGTAATCAATAATTTTACAAAATTTTGAAACATTCTTTTATCATAACCATGAATTATTATTACTATTATTTTTTGATAGAAGAATTTCTTTTTTTAATAATTGGAAGTATTATTTTTTATATTTCAATTTGTAGACATACTCCTTTTCTTTTTTGCAAGGAGAGGTGGAAATCCAACTCTGGTGCTCGGAGAGACACAGAAGGCCATCGGGCATTGGAGCTGCCAGTGATTCCCATTTAGAAATTCATCTTAAAAAATATATATATATATGTTCTATGATAATATATAACAAAATTTGAGTCCAATGGTTCGATGGTGCCCATTTATTCGAAATGACAGATTATCCTATGGTTCAATTCTTATTTTTTTTCAATTAGTGATCAAGTTAATTAACTGATTAAATGTTAAATAACGGTATTTAGAAACTAAAATAATTCATTAAGATAACTGCAATTCAAATCTAAAAATTAATAGCTACATCGATTCAAAATGAAACTGGATACAATGTAACCTCTATCTAACGGTTTAGGTGATTCTTAATCAAGAAAATAAACATATTGCTTAATCAATAGAGTGAAAGTCAAAAGATGGCAGATGGAAACTAAAAGTAAAACCACTTATTTCTGATATATTTATCAATATGCTCACATAATCCATCATTTGAGAAATACTTTCTTACGATTCTAAAAGTGATTGGCTTTATAATGATGAAGATTTTATTGTTGATGCTTGGATTTCAATTATTGAATCTACATTTATCCAATTGCTAGAGCTTAAATATAAAAAAAAATACTAAAATTCAAATTCCAAAATGAAAATAATATTTTGAAATTTGGTATATCAGGTATACTAGCCGATACATCAAATTTTAGAATGTAAACATATTTTGAAATTTTATATACCGGTTGGTATAACTTTCGATATATCAAATTTTAGAATGTAAATCATGTTCTAAATTTGGTATATCAGACAATATAGCAGGTATACTAAATTTTAAAATACAAATTATGTTTTAAAATTTGATATAACGGATGGTATAATCGGTATACCGGCCGGTATACGAAATTTTAGACTGCAAATATGTTCTGAAATTTGGTATACCGATTAGTATATCTGGTATACAAAATTCTAGAATGCAAATCATTATATGAAATTTAGTATACCAGGTATACCGGCCGATATATCAAATTTTAAAATGTAAACATGTTCTGAAATTTGGTATACTGGACCGTATATCAAGTATACCAACCGATATACCAAATTTCAGAATATGAATCATGTTTTGTTTTTTGTAATAGATTTTTGTATTGAAATGTATAAGTTATAAATTTAATTAAATTTTTTATTTCTAACATTTCTCAATTAGTGTAATACATAAACGTAACCAAGTAAAAAGATTAAGTTTTCTAATGAATAGTTAAATTTGCTCGTTTTGGTTATCAAAATTGTTACCACTATGAAATAACATCAAACAAATAAATACCAACTCAAAAGTGAATTTCAAAACAAAATATGAACAAAGAGAACATACAAAGCAGTGATGTGACAAATGGTGGTGTTGGCGGCAGAGCAATTGCATTTGAAAAAAGGATTGCAAGTCTGACCGTCGATGGTAAGATTTGAGCCAAGAGCTGCTTTGCTGCACAGCTCTCCGCTTATGTTCCATTGTTCATAATTAGGATAGAGCAACGGTCGGTTCAGTTTAATAATCGAACCGAACTGAAATAATCGAAAATTAAAGTTTTATTATTTTTATCAACCAAACCAAATTGAAATTTTAGAATAATCAAATTTAAACCGAACTGAAATTTTCGATCGGTTTGATTTGGTTAACCGAAAAACCTAAATTTAAAATTATTTTTAAAAAAATATTGTGTCTAAAAATTATAAAAAATATAAATTATAATATACTAAAGTAAAAACATCTAAATTGTACAAATAAAAATTCAAATTAAAGAAATAATTCCAAAATATATAATAAATAATACAACAAAAATATTAAATAAATTTTTTTATTTAAACGATTTTCAATTTAATCGTCAAAATTCTAAATTATCACCTAAAAAATAGATATTAATAATTGATAAATGTACTCATATAATTTACAACTAAAAATAAAATAATTTACATCTATAAAATAATTATTCAATAAAAAAATAAAAAAAAATCATATAAAATTCTAAACCGAACCGAAAAACTGAAGTTTCTTAAAATTGAAAACCGAAAACCAAACCAAAAAATCGAACCAAATTAAAAAAATCAATCAATTCAGTTTGGTTAGATTTTTGTGCTCACCCCTATTCTTAATTAGCTTATCATATTCCCCATTGTTGAAAAATCAAGTTCAATGCTCTTGCTGGAATACAATTTTAACATTTTTAACGATTCCAAACTGGGGTAAAGCCTCCATTTTTAACTGATGTAATATTATGAATTCGGCTAATCGAAAAAAAGAAAATAAAATAAAATAAAAATTTATCCAATATTTAAAAGCTTGTTTTTACTTAAAAAATCAATTTCAATGCGAATTTTAAAAATTGATGTTTAAGACTATTTCACTCATTGATTATAGTTTTATTTTTATTAAATATTTTTTATTGATATATTTGATTTTCTCAGCTCAAAAAAATATTTAATTTTCAAAATCTAGATAAAACATATCCTGCTAGTTATTTTAAAAATTGATGTTTAAGACTATTTCACTCATTGATTATAGTTTTATTTTTATTAAATATTTTTTATTGATATATTTGACTTTCTGAGCTCAAAAAAAATATTTGATTTTCAAAATCTAGATAAAACGTATCCTGCTAGTTATTTTAAAAATTGATGTTTAAGACTATTTCACTTATTGATTATAATTTTATTTTTATTAAATATTTTTTATTGATATATTTGGTTTCTCAGCTCAAAAAAATATTTGATTTTCAAATTCTAGATAAAACATATCCTGCTAGTTTTTTTTCCATGAAATCTAAGTTATATTAAAAAAAATTTAATGACTTTTGGTATTTGGTTTAACTTTTTTTTTTCAAGTTTATGGTATGTATTGATTTAAAATTTAACATCATATGCTGTTGACAACAGAATGTTATGACTTATTATTATCTAACTCGCAAGACACTTGTAAATAGTTTCCATGGTTTCCTAATTTACTTGATTAGATTGAAAATAAAAATTAAAATCAATATGTAAATATCATTAAGACAATACAATGATAGGGGAAAGGGAGTGTAACATCTCATATCCAGTCAGTTATAAGATCCGAATATCTGATATCACACTCGGGTTTGGTTACCTTAAAAGGGACCAATTAAAGAATTGGTCTATTTAAAATCCTTATTAACATATTATTTATAAAAATTTCGACAGTCTCCCCTAATTATCAGCAACTTCCCATAAAAAAATTTACCAAAAACATTTCTAAAATTATCTAACTACTTCTACAATCTCAAGTAATCAGTCACAATTTACATATTCAGCTTCAAAAATAATTTAATTCACAGTAATCATACACATTTACTCACACACACACACATATATATAAAAGATTTGTGTCCTTAGGAATCAATGTACATATTAAAATGTGCATAATCATATGAATACAATTTGGTTCGGACTTGAGATATCAATTCTCAAGTTTCCTACGTATCCCGTTTTAAGGAATCAAAACCACGTAGTTTTTCCATTCCGAAGTTTAACATAATAGTTTAAATAAGTAATCCGAGTTGGGCATGAATATAACATCTCGAGCACTTCCAAATACATATACATATATTATAAACACTCCTAATTACAACAAATTATTCCAAATTGTGTAACGCACAATTAATCATAGTACAAACTCTATAAATTAACTACTAATATTTTTTAAAATACTTGCATCGACTTTTATTTTCTTATCTAATTTTTGACATTTGCCACAAGTATATCCTCTAGTGAAATTATAACGCTGAGTAAATGGAATTTAAATACGGAACCGAATTTTCGGAACTATACAGTCCATTCAATTGTATTTTCTTGTTTTGATATTTATAACTTTATCACTAATTACATATGTGTGTGTATATACATATATATGTGGACCGAGTTTTCGGAACCATACAGCCCACTATTTAGTATACATATATTTATATACACTTGTAAACCGAGCTCTCGGAGTTATTTAGCCCACAACTCATTTTAATTACCTTCATCGGAAGAGCTCTCGGAGCCATTCAATCCGATAATACACAACAGTAGCCGTCGTGTCGTCGTTCGCCGTCGCAGCTCGCCGGAGGGAAGAGAGGAGGTAACTTCGGCTAGGAGAGCGAGAATGGACAAATCAATAGGGGTAAAGGACGCGATGCCATGAGGGATGGCAACGCTGACAATGGAGGGACAGTGACACCATAAGCGATCATCAGTGGGATGCCGTCCCCTCCCTGCTCCCTTTTCTCTCTTATTTTTTTTTTCTTTTTTTGTGGTTATGGTGGTTAGTCTGAAAAATTCCAATGACTTATCACAATCATTATTATTATTATTATTATAAATTTCTAAAATTGCACCTTGTTTAAAATTATTAATTTAAAAGCCTCCAAATTAATATCCATCAACATAATATCAAATTCTCAGATAGCTCAAGTCTTAGGGCGTTACAGGGAGATTGACCAAGAAAAGAAGAGTTGAATTAAAAAAGGAGTATTTTTAAAAATAAAAATTAAAAAAAATAATTTTAAAAGGAAAAAAAGCAGGAGGATGTATTTTTGAGTAGAACTCTTTTTTTGGGGTATTTTTGTGAAATTTCCCTCTTTTTCTTTGCCCAAAAAGGCCCGGCCCTGACGCAGTTATGGAGGTTGAAAGGGACATTTAGGACTGGGTTAAAAATGTCATGGGACTACTGATTTCTTGCATTGCATCAATTACTCATCCACCTAATTATTCTATTGTTATTGAATTTTCTTTTAGATAGAAATTTAAATTGGAGTATGAATGCCTCTTCTCAATAAATATGATACCAACATCTACCTATTATGCAATTTATCCAAATGGATCATCATTAGAATGCGAACAAACTTTTCTCTTAGACCAATAAACAGAAAGCAAAAGGCATATTTGAGGAGAGATACAACTTTTCATCATTCCTCGTAGCAATTGCCAACTTTACTTACAACTCTTGGACTGCTATAGTATGCTATGCCGTGCTGGTGCCCCTTCCTCTAAAAAGAATGATTCAATCACCTTCTTCGGTTTCTACCTCGGACACAAAACATTGAGCAGCACATGAGCCAACACGAGGTCCACGAAATACTGGTGTCCAATTTCACCATCCTTCCGTCTCATCTTCGCTGGAGCTCTGCCATAATGCAACCCATAATTGCATCTATTGTCGACCTGCTTGCCTAAATTTTTCCAATACCAACCAATTAAAGGCCTCCATCTTGCTTGGATTGTATGGTTTTTCCCTGGCATAACCACCAGCAGCGATTGTTATTCGATAAATGATTTGTGGAGGTACCATTCCTCTCTGCTTAACAGAATCCATAACTCCTTTCCAAAATGACACTGCATAGTCTACTCCACCAGAAAAATTCCTGATGTGAGGCCAAAATATGCCATCATGTAAACCAGAATTCATGATTATAGTGTCTGGCACAGTCTCCTCGGAGAAGTACTTCATCGATAAGTTCCTAAAACGCTCATCTTTCAGAGAATTCAATCCTTTGCCAGCCAGTGCCTCTTTCCAGTGACCATTGAAAATGCTCGTAATCCGAACAGATTGAGATGCATCTTTGGGGTTTGAAAAATTCATATCGAAACGTCTAGGAACAGCTTTGATTTCAGGCAAATTCAATATGAAATTGAGCATGTTTCTAATTGTGTCAACGTGATTTGAATCACCCCAAAAGAAAATCCACCTATTCTTCAAGCAATTCCAAGCAGAATCAGCTGAAAACAACCTAAAAGAACAATGACTAGAATAAACCCAACCATTACTCTCAATCAAGCCTAGTGAACCAACACACCAAGGACTTTGGCATGGAAAATCTGATGGCAGGCAACGGTAACGCCCATCCTCGCTAATTTCACAATCATCATTCTTTCCATGCCTAGTCCACCTCCCTACCCAAAGATCTTTATCAAAATCAGATCCATCACAAATTTTTAGCTGTGGCAACTGATAATTAGCTTTAACGAACTTGATTTGAACCTTTCTCAATTCTCTATTATACGCAAATCTTTGTGGAAAACGTTCAAGACCCTCAAAATGCCTAAAAAGCATAAATGCAGTAAGATTAAAGTTCCCAGCAAAGTCGGGATGAACCTGAAGAGAAATGGAGTAGGACCCATTTCCAAAGTCCCTGAGCAAAGGCCGAGACTTCCATGATTCCCCTGAAAGATCAATCTCAAAGTAATCCCCACCGAAGCAAAGAGGATTTTTGGATTCATCCACAGCTTGAAAAACAAATTCATGACTCTTCCCAGTAGTGAGCTCAATCGAATCATGACCGTCCAATCCAGGAATCACAATATCCACCGTCCGTGAATCTTTACACGGCTCACCTCCCGGAGCTAGCCACCGGGAAAGAAGATTTGAAATCAAGTCTGGCTCTAATGAAGTTGACACCCACTTCACATTTCTCTCCGATTCTTTCTCCATTGAAGAAATCTCAACAGGAACATTATTGCTATTGGGCTCTAATGAAGTTGACACCCACTTCACATTTCTCTCCGATTCTTTCTCCATTGAAGAAATCTCAACAGGAACATTATTGCTATTGGTCTTCACTTCAGCTTCTGAGTCTTTCTGCAAAAATCCATCTGCATAATTTTGAGAAGAAACGCTGTTGTAACTGGGTTGGGGTATGGGGAGTTGTTGAGTTTTATTTGTGGGTTCTAAAGGCTGAGAGTTGAATTTTCTGCCTAGATACTCTTGCTTGAGTCTCCATGACTGAATGAAGTTCTTTATAAAGCAGCCATCTGTGGCCCAAACAGTAACCATTCCAATAAAAACCAAAGCTGTAAGTAGGTATGAAATTTTCATTTTTTAGTTTGGAAATGATGGGATTAGTCTCTCTTTTTTTCTGCCAATTTCCTTGGTTAATTGAAACTGTATTACCCAAAAATAAAATAATTTCTTTTAATTAATAATAAATATAAATGAAACAATTTACAAAAATAATATTAAACTGAGACAGAATCCCAAATTCATGAACACTACCAACGGTTCTCGCAAGGAGTAGGACCATTCCCTCACGGTTATTGCTTCCAAATGAATATTAGCTATGGCACTTTGCTTCCATTTAAAAGTTGCTTCAAATGAATATTAACGCCACTGCACTTAATATATATATATATATATATTAAAATAATATTTTGCTAGTTATTTCAAAGCTGCCGGCCAATATCAGTTCAATAATAAACAGTTAATATTTCTTAATTATACTTTAATTTTTAAAATATTATTTGTTTTGACTAAATATAACATCGGAACATACGTAGACCTGACAAAATCAATTTAAAATATTCTAAAATAATACCATGTGAAATTTTTTTAATATATGCTATTTGTAAGTTTTAAATATATGTAACTCATATCACTATAAGAAAAATTCAGTTTTCGGACGGAAATTTTCGACCGAAATGAGTGAATTTTCGTTGAAAAACCAAAATACTGACGGAAAATGGTGAAGCAGTATCGTTGGTTGGTACATTTGCCGACGGAAATATTTCCGTAGGAAAGTGCAGGGAGAGAAATTATTGTAATTTGAAAAAATAACCGACGGAATTAAAATTCCATAGATAAATTTGCCAGGCGGAAATAAATACTCCATAGGCAATTTTGCCGACGGAAATAACCACACCGTAGGCAATGTTGCCTACGGTATATTGTATTCCCTAGGTAAAATTAGCGACAAAATTATTTTCGTTGTTAAATGCCATCTATATTTTTAGCGATGATTTGCTGAATTTCGGTCGGGAAATATTAAATATCAATTTTTTTCTTTTTTCTATATAGTGTGATCGTCATCAATAATATGATATAAAATATATAATTTACAGTAATAAATTAATAGATTCCTAATTCATATTATAATATAAAATTTATAATATTAAATAACACATCAAATCATTTTCTTAAGTTCTTAAATCATAAATATTATCCCAAAAAATATCAACAAATCCACCAAGTTCACAAGTCCTAAAAAATATCAAGTCTCACCAAGTTTCAAATTATAGTCATTGTTACAAGTCCCAAAAAATATCAATAAATCCACCAAATTTCAAATTGCAGTCACTGTTAACATAAAATTTAAAGGCCTACGTTGTCGGTACGGGCAGATCATCTGGAAACTAAGATGTGTCGCCTCCCCCCTCACTTCTTTTATCTGAGTGCGCTTTAGGCTATGTGATCTTCAGTGGATAAAGAGAACGTTCCTTTGCAATCCAACATTCAAAACGGTGCGTTTACAGGAGAAAGAAAAGGGAGCTGGGAAGCATGTGATTCTAGGAGTCTTTCAACACGTGGGAGAGGGGGCATCCAGAAATTAAAATCATCATGTGGTCAACCTCTTAAAATTAAAGAAAATTCGATCACCAAGTCTAAACCAACTTTAGGGGATTTCTTTGCTTTTACAAGCAAGCAACAGCAAGATGTCAGTATAGTGACCCTCCTCACTTTGCTCAATCCTGAGAAACATTCAATGGTGGGTAGAATGAGAATGGACAATGCTTCCTCCAGCACCTCTATCCCGACTGTCTCAGTGGAAATACCTACTCATACGACCCACAGTTTGGGTCAATTTGAGAGTAGACAGACCGGAAAGACCCAGATGGAATTGAAGGCAATGAGACAATGGCTATTGATATGCATACAACAACCAAGAATGCAGATGACGTGGATGAAACAAATGAGTTTTCTTCAGAGGAGGATGAATCGCTGGACTCGTATCTTCGGGATGACTGAGGTTTGGGGTCTGACTTGCTCTGTTTCCTTTAATATGTCAATTTTCATGTGGAATTGCCAAGGGGCCAAAAGCCCGACTTTCTTAAGAACTTTGAAGTGTTTCATCAAGATACATAATCCAAATATGGTTGTTTTGACTGAACCTCGTGTAAGTGGTAAAATAGCAGACAAGTGTATCTTGAAGATTGGGTTACCTTGCTCTCACAGGATTGAAGCTACTGGATTTAGTGGAGGCAGCTGGATCTTATGGAAAGAGGATTGGTCGGTTGAAGTTTTACTTAATAATCCTCAATTTGTCCATATGTGTGTCTCAAATAACAACAATTTCTTATTCTTCTTTACTGCCATCTATGCATATCCTGTACCCAGTATTCGAAACAAACTTTGGCCCCTCCTTCAGGATATCAATTTGGGCACTAAAGGACCTTGGGTGCTTGGAGGAGACTTTAAGTCTATTCTTTATGCTCATGAGAGAAAAGGACGATCATCTCACAGATCAAGTATATGCAAGTCCTTTGTTGACTGGTTTACTGAATCTAAACTCATTAACATGGGATACCGTGGCCCTGATTTTACATGGAAAAAAGGGAACCTTTTTGAGAGGTTAGACCGTGGTTTTTGCAATAAAGAATGGAGAATCCAATATCCTGAGGTCATTGTTCTGCACCTGGCCCGTTTAGCTTCGGATCACAGACCTCTCTTATTGAGATTTGATAATGCTTATGTCCTTAAAAATAAAAGGCCTTTTCATTTTCTTCAAGCTTGGCTCACACATCCAGATTTTAAAGATTGTGTTCGGAGAGGATGGAAAACCAGTCCCGAAATTATGAACTCACTGGAGGGGCTTGTTGAAGAGCTTGAGCAGTGAAATGTCTCTTCATTTGGGAACATTTTTCACCAAAAAAAATCTCTCCTAGCTCGCATTGTTGGGATCCAACGTGTCCTTACTCATAAACAATCTTCTAGGCTTGAATCCTTAGAGTTGGATCTAAAGGCTAAGCTAGACCGGATTCTTATTCGAGAGGAACTATTTTGGTTCCAGAAATCTAAAAATGACCAGATTCTTTGGGGGGACAAGAATACGGCTTTTTTTCACCAACGCACTGTTCGCCGACGAAAGAGAAATCGGATTGATTACTTGCAAGACAGTAATGGTGTTTGTCAGAGTGATATGGATCTTCTTCTCTGTTCCATGGCTGTCTAGTTTTACTCTAGTTTTTATTCGGAAGATAGACAAGATAGGCCTTCATTCCATTTGAGAGGATGGTTCCCTCGTATTGATACCACGATGGCTGAGATTCATAAAGAGTTCTCTAATGAAGAAATCTGGAAGGCCCTTTCTGACATGAAGCCGTGGAAGTCCCCTAGAATTGATGGATTTCAAGCGAGATTTTTCCAATTCCAGTGGCAAGTGTTTGGGGAAGATGTTTGCAGAGAAGTTAAGGGTGTCCTCCAAGGGGGAAAATTAGACTCTCGTTTAAACAGAACCCTCATTTGCCTCATCACGAAAATTGAGGTGCCTAAGTCTCTCACCCAATTTTGTCCTATAGCCTTATGCACTGTTCTCTACAAGATCATTACTAAAACCATAGCTAACAGAATTAAAACTCTTATGCCTTCTCTGGTGGGCCCTACTCAAACGAATTGTGTCCCTGGGCGCCACATTATTGAGAACATTATCATAACTCAAGAAGTAATCCATACCATGCGATTGAAGAAAGGTAAGGTCGGTTTTATGGCGAGCAAAGTAGACTTGGAGAAGGCATATGATAGAATTAGCTGGTGTTTTCTTAAAGACACTCTCCTGGAGGTTGGGCTGCCTATCACTCTCATTCAAGTAATAATGGACTGTATCTCTACTTCTTCACTGCAGTTACTCTGGAATGGGAATGTGACTGACTCTTTCACACCCAGTCGTGGCTTAAGACAAGGGTGTCCTCTCTCACCTTATCTTTTCGTCCTGTGCATAGAAAGGCTCAGTCATGGTATTTGTGAGGCTATTAATGATGGTTCTTGGCAACCTATCTGTCTCAGCAAAGAGGGCCCTGCATTGAGTCACCTTTTCTTCTCTGATGACCTGATCCTTTTTGCTAGTGCTAGGGCCGAGCTCAATTAAGTCTGAACTATCAAAACGGTTCTTAACAGTTTTAATGCTAGTTCGGGGTAGAAAGTTAACGACCAAAAAACTAATGTTTTCTATTCCAAGAATGTTGATCCTTCTTTTCGTAGAGTTCTTAACAGTGAATTGGGATTCAAAGAAGTCAATGCTCTGGGTAGCTATTTGGGAATGCCGCTCTTGCAGTCAAGGCTGACCAAACGCCACTATAATTTCCTTGTTGATCGTATGAAGAGTAAAATAGCTCAGTGGAATACAACTCAACTTTCTGTAGCGGGTAGGACCACTTTGGCTCAATCTACCCTCTCAACCATGCCAGGCTATGTCATGCAAGCTTCTATGATTCCTGTGGCCCTGTGTTTAGAATTTGATAAAATCACTCATAATTTTGTTTGGGGAGGTGGAAATGAGGGACGCAAGATTGCCCTTGTGTCTTGGGACACGGTCACTCAACCCAAGAACTCTGAAGGCCTGTCCTTCCGAGATCCAGCTCTTCTAAATGCAGCTTACATCATAAAACTTGGATGGAGTCTTCTTCATCAGCTGCAGAACCTTTGGACTAGGGTGATAAAAGCAAAATACAAATTTGAGGCGGACTCTTATGCCTACCCTATTGTTCAACGAAACTGTACGCCTCTTTGGAGAGGGATATGCTCCCATTGGGGTAGAATGCACAGCCATGTGATGTGCTCTGTTGGTGATGGAACGATTATTAAATTTTGGTTTGATAAATGGGTCTCTGGTCTTTCTCAATCTCTTTTTCATTTTTTTCTTAAACCCATACCTGAAGAACTCATTGAGAAAAATGTGGCTTTCTTTGGCAGCGATTTTGATGGATGGCGATGGAACCTTTTTAGGGAATTTTTTTCTCAGAGCATTGTTCTTCAGATTGCTGCTACTTGTCCACCTTCTACTAGTGCTGGTGCTGATAGAAGGTTCCGGGACTTATCGCCTTCAGGAGAATTCACCATAAAGTCTGCCTATCGATCTTTGCTGTCTAATATAGTCAATGAGGAAATTTCGCTTTGGAACCTAATCTGGAAATTTAAGGTGTCCCAAAGAATTAAAACTTTTTTATGGCTCTCTCTCAACCACGAGATCATGACAAATGCAGAAAGGAAAAGACGCCAATTTACAAATTTAGATACCTTTCCAGTTTGTGGCAATTCTAGGGAGAATGTGATCCATGTGCTGAGCGTGGCTTATCATTACTGGAATTTTTGTCTACCAGTGGATGATGTTTACTTTCATTTTGAAACTGATGATCTTAGTAATTGGATAAGGCAAAATTTGCAGCAAGGAAATTTTTTATATGAGGGAGTTAGATGGATGGACTTTTTTTCTGTCAGCTGCTAACTCTTGTGGAAGAATAGAAACAACTTCATCTTCCAACAACAGCATCGGCCCTTGACTCTCTTAATAAGGGATGCTGCAAGTTTTTCTAAGGTATGTCGGGAAGCTCTCAATAGGATGAATACTACTAAGCATAAAAACTCTGATCCTATTTGTGTGGTCTGGAAGCATCCTCCAGCTAATGTAATCAAAGTCAACACAGATGCCTCGGTTATAGGGAGTGCAGCCTCCTGTGGAGGCCTACTGAGAGATCATTTTGGGCAATGGCAGGGAGGTTATGTTGCTAATATTGGTGTTTGCCCAATACTTCTAGCCGAGCTTTGGGGAGTCTATTATGGAATGAGAAGAGCTAATGAGGCAGGTTATGTCAAGGCCATGGTGGAATGTGATAATGAAGTAGCAGTGGGGATGATCTGTGGTAACTATGCTCTCAATGCAAACTACAGTTCTCTCATTTAAAACATTCGACACTTGGTGATGAAGTTTCAGGTGATCTCTTTCCATCACATCCATAGGGAGGCCAATTCTGCGGCTGATTTCCTTGCTCATTTGGGTCAAGGGGTTCTTTGGGGTTACCATCCCTACTACAACCCCCCTCTTGGGTTAAACAACTGGCTTTTTCATGATTTGGTTGGGATATCTTATTTTCGTTAGCTTGTTTCCTTTGTGAGCTTTAGCTCACCCTCTGTAACAAAAAAAATAAATTAATATTTCTTAATTATAACTTAAGAAGGTTGATTATATGAGATGATAAAATTTTAAATTTTTATTTGTTTTCAAACACATGTGATTAAGTAAAGTTTCATTAGTTGCTTAAAAATATAAGAACAACAACTCGTGACCATGTTTTAGTAGTTGCAATTGGACTCATAACTGATGGAGCTGATTTATTATTGTAGTTTTTTAGCCTAATTTTGCAACCTATTATTACAATAAAGTTTTCAAAAATGCCCAATATTTGAATTTATCTTCAATGGTTTTTTTTTTTACTTCATACAATTCCAGCATCGATTACATATATAATTAATATTAATTAAATTCCATTGTCAGATAGTCATTCCCTTTTATTAACCAGCACCATTAGATTTTTAATTAACTATAAAAAATATGATTTTTACCTATTATGGTATTGTAGTCCTTGCAGGGACTATAGTATTGCATGGATTCGAAGACTAATTTCAATTATAATTAGTGTGATTCGAATAGCCTATCTATTTTTTTTTACTGATTTACACTGTTAAATTCAGTGAAAACAGTCTTCGCTTTGATTATTTTAGCTATAATCAATTTATAACAAAAATATGAGGTCACAAGTTCTCCTAAAATTTAGTACTTGTAAATGTGAATTTTTATAGCTTCTTCAAGTCAAAATTTCATCAAAAAGCTTAATTGACAATATAATAACTTATTAGATTTTTAGATTAAGCTTTTTATATTATTATTATTATTATTATTATACAATTAGAACCTTGATTTCTAGGGGTGTTCAAAACCCGAACCGACCCGAATAACCCGAACAACCCGAACCGAATAAGCTATTCGGGTAGGGTTGATAGGGTTATTAGGGTAGGGTAGGGTTGAGGATTTGGGTATAATTCGGGTTCGGGTTCGGGTCGGGTTAATCAAGGTTTTCACCCGACCCGCCCGATTAACAATTTCTCAAAACTCACCGTTTTGTGATGGGGTTAAAAACCATTTCTGCCTTTCAAGTTCCACCGTTCACTCCTCTCTTCCACAGCCAAAAACCTAAAGTAAATCCCTAATTTTTCATCTCACCCCTCGCCACGACGCCACCCAATCCCACTCTCATCGCCGGCGCCTCCCATTCTCGTCGCCGGCGCCTCGAAGCAGAGGTCTGATTTGCTTCTCCAAACAAGGTATGATTCTCTTACGCTTGACATTTTCATTGTTCTTTATTTTTAATTTGGAATGATGGAGACTTGGAGTATTGAAATTTATTTTGCTGGCATGATTCTCTTAAGCTTTATCTTTTATTTGTTCTCCGCAGCTTATAATGCTGGCTCTAATGGCAATTCAACTCAGCAAAACCAGATCCAGAATAATGATGCCCAGACATCAACTCAAGCACCATATGAAGCCCCATCAGCACCACCTGTCATTATAGATGAAGCTTTTAAGCGAGATATTTATGGTGATGCTATAATTATAGAACACAGAATTAATCAATCTACAAGCTCCACAGTTCTAAAGGATTTCCGAGGTCTGAGCAATTTTCGAATAATAAATATTTGATTCATTTTGAAGTTTTCATGATTTGTGATCCTGGTAGGACATGTATCTAGCAGAAAATTCCTAGTTGTTTCGTTGTTATTGTGTGACTATTCTCAGTTCTAAAATCTGTGTCATTGCACTCTGAATTATCCAGTTGAACATCTTGGTGCCTTTAGTATCATTCATCAATTCAAAATAAGAGATTTGAAAGTTATTAAAACAGAACTGACCTGTTTTCATTGCTACATGCGTAGACATGACTAGCACAATTTTGAAAAAGTATGATGGCCCCAAATTCTTCAAACAGAGAAGTGTGGTCCGATTTTAGATTGATGGATTATTTTTAACGTATAGTCAATTTAGTGCAAATTCGTTTAAAATTCACTCTTGAACCTGAAAAATGAATATGTGCAAATTTTCTAGCTCTCTTTTCTGGTTTCTCTGGGTTGCCTATGATTTAGTGAGAGCTCTACTTATCTCTTCCTTTACGCTGTCATATTTGACAGGAAGAAAGGTTGCTAGTCGAAAAGGAGAACTACAGGAGCTCATTGAACATTTCAATGTGAGTGTTGTTTGCTTATTATTGCTTAATGCTTTTCTGGGAAAAAGGAGCCCTTATTCACCAAATTTAGAAAGTACTTGCGGTTACTTTTTCTAGTTGATGCTGCCATTGTTGTTCATGATGATGGTTAACGTGACGTTCTAAAATGATCTGAAAGAAGTGGAACCCATTCAATGTAAGGCTACAGATTTTAGATTTTTGCTAACATAATGAAGTTCTATGATGGAACTTGCTAGAGAATTCCTTATTTTTTTATTTTTTTATTTTTTGTCTTGTTGATTGTCATGGACTTGAGGTACTTAATGTTTTTCTGTTCCCTTCTGCTGTTTAATGAACTAGAAAGAAACATTATCTATCTATATCTGTATCAAATTTTCCTTTTTATTTTTTTAACTGTTTTAAAGAATCAACAACTTCAGAAGCTAAAGATTGGTGTGAGAAGACAAAAAAAAAAAGAAGAGGGTAATCATTGGTTAAATTCTTGATTTTTTTTTTGTGGTTTTTGTATGTGCTTGTTAAAAGTGAAACTGATATCTATGGTCATGCTTGGGTACTGCGGAAGTGTATGATTTTACAATCATGTTGTGTGTTGTTGGAGAAATCTCAGGCTGTGCATATTACTGGTATTATCTGTAAATTTTTATTTTTAATAAAAAATTTATACAAGGGATTTTATTTGAATTTTAATATAATTTTTGTTATATAAATAGAATTTTTTTTATTTTAAAAATATATTTCGGGTTATTCGGGTTATTCGGGTGGGCCCCGAATAACTGCGGGTTGTTCGGGTAGGGGCCCGAATTGTTAATAGGGTAGGGTAGGGTTGAGGGTTTTAGTGTTTTTCGGGTTTCGGGTTGTTCGGGTTCGGGTCGGGTTGATCCGAACCCGCCCGATGAACACCCCTATTGATTTCATACTGACTTTTGAATATATCTCCTGGTTAAGTTTTCATTCATTTGTGACTGAAAATATATATCTAGTGACGTTAATAGAAAAGTCTAATTTAATGTTATTAATTATAACTTTGGAAACGCTAATGTCGTTAAATGTTGATTATAAATATGAGTGATTGTAATAAATTAAGTGAAAACTTATGCTGAAATTCCTAATAAATATCTATATTTTTACAATAATATGTAATATGGCTTCCAAAAAGTGGGACTCCATACGATAATCTAAAGAATTTAATTAAATAAATTGTGTATGTGAACAATTTGAATGGTTAATTTTATGTTCTTTGAATTTATATAATAATAACTATTTAATTATAAAAAAGAAAAAAATATTTTGCAAGATATTATAATTTTTGAAATATTATCATTAAAATAATTTTATAGCTTTGGAGTGTTTATGTTGTAAGTTATATCAGTTTAGAATATTCTAAAAAATGTCACGTGAAATTTTTAAAACATGTTACATGGATGTTTTAAATGAATATAACTGGTCATGTCAGCCTCCATAGTTTTCTGGTCAAAATATTTTTAGTGGTAATATTTTAAAAATTGAAATATTTCTATAAAATAAAATTCTTTTGTGATCGAGTTGTTATATAATATAATTAAAGTGAGTATAAACAAAATTAATTGAAAAAATGTACAAATTTATCCTTAAACTATTAAAAAAGATAAAAAAAATGTGCCTTTAAACTTTGTATTGGCTCAAAAATGTCCCTGCAGTTTTTAGGAATTTTTTTCGAAATAATGCATTTCCTAAATTTATTTAGAAAATTGATGTGTTTTTTGAAATATTTGAAAATTAAGGATGATTCAATTTATTTCATCAACAAGGTGCCGCAGATTCTAGAGAGTGGGGCCAGCAATCAGGCATTGCCGAATAAAGTGGGGCCCACAATTGTAATGCCGCAACAGTTGGTTGCGGAAATGAGAGAATATATTATGCTTATTTGGTTTTGAGAGCTCCCACCCCATCCGTGGCTTATTTTTTTCTTTTACTTGTGTCATCCCTCTTTATTTTTCTCACTATTTATATTAGTATTTTGTTACGTAATGATTTTTCTTCTTTTTTTTACTTTGTATAGTAATATAAATTTTTTTCTTATGAAAAGTCATTTCTAGTTGGATAAAATTCTACCGTTTTCATTGAACAAATTAATTTTTCTTATAGAAAATGAGAAAACCAAAAGAATTATGACATGATGATATTTATTTAATTATTGATTTAATATAAAAAACACCAAATTAGTAGTTTTTAATTTCATCAACTCCATTTCTAAGCTTTTAGAAGCTTAATTATCCCATCTATTCTACTCCTCTCATCAATTTTATAAAATATGTATTGTAATCTATTAAAATATTCATTCGCTAATATATCTAATTATATATTTTTATTTTATTATTATATCTTTTTTATATATAAAATAAAATAAATATTTATTTAAAAATTTAAAAATTGTCACATTAGAATTTCAAAATAATATCAATCTCTTTTTCTATAATATTGGAAAGATATTTCTTCCATTTCTGCAACCAGCTGTTGTGGCATAACAATTGTGGGTCCCACTTAATTTCGGCAACACCTGCTTGCTGACTCTACTTTTCAGAATCCGTATAACTTTATTGCGAAAATAAATTATTATACCACCATCTACCTATTATGCAATGGAATTTAACCAAATGGGTCATCGTTAGAAGGCATACCAACTTTTCTCTTGGACAAAGAAAGAGAAAGAAAAGGACATATTTGAGTAAAGAAACAACTTGCCATCCATTGCTCAAAGCCTCATTTATTAAAATAATAAGATTCATGAATCTTTACATATACTGATAGACGGATCATTACATCAAACTCAAATTTGATATGAACCCTTGTAATTATTAAATACTCATCTATGACTTTCAGATATTACCACATTCATGATGTGTTATTATATGGCTCACTTCATGTACTATACAAACCTTCTTAGTCCCCCAAAATAAGCTCTTATCAGTCCAAAAATACACAGACTACTATTCCTATTTCTCTTTCAATATACTCAATTAATCACCCAAGTTCCGGCTGTAGTAGAGGTGTCCAAGAATAACAAAAAAAAAAACGAATTGAAAGATTTATATGGACCAGCCACAATGAAATAAACTCGTGTCATTTCAGATGCTCTACAAAATACAACTATATAATGTACTAGTGGGCTGAGAAAAATAGATTTACTGACCTCATCGAACCTATGCAACTCTAATTACAGCAAATCATGATCATATATTGAATGATTTCTCAGAATCTACAAGTTTCAAAAACCATATCCGGAGAATAATATCAACAAATAAAGAATGAATCTACCAGTTAAAAGAACAACATAAGCTAACTTTTCAACTTCTCTTGCCACTTAAATTTGTATCTTCCTGATAGCAATTGCCTACTTTGCTTGCAAGTCTCGGACTGCTATGGTATGCTATGCCATGCTGGTGCCCCTTCCTCTAAAAAGAATGATTCAATCACCTTCTTCAATTTCTACCCCGGACACAGAACATTGAGCAGCACATGAGCCAACATGAGGTCCACGAAATACTGGTGTCCAATTTCACCATCCCTCCATTTCATCTTCGCTGGAGTTCTGCCATAATGCACCCCATCATTGCATCTATTGTCGTAATGCCATGGAAAAGTCATATCAAAGTTATCGATCACCGCAGAAAGGAGACCGGCTTGCCTAAATTTATCCAATACCATCCAATTAAAAGCCTCCATCTTGCTTGGATTGAATGCTAGTTCCCTGGCATAACCGCCAGTGGCAATTGTGGTTCGATAAATGATTTGTGGAGGTACCATTCCTCTCTGCTTAACAGAATCCATAACTCCTTTCCAAAATGACACTGCATACTCTACTCCACCAGAAAATCTCCTGATGTTAGGCCAAAATATGCCATCATGTAAACCAGAATTCATGATTATAGTGTCTGGCACAGTGTTCTCAGAGAAGTACTTCATCAATAAGTTCCTAAAACCCTCATCCTTCAAAGAATTCAACCCCTGGTAATTCTGTGTCTCATTCCAATGACCATTGAAAATGCTCGTAATCCGAACAGATTGAGATGCATCTTTCGGGTTTGAAAATTTCATATCGAAACGTCTAGGAACAGCTTTGATTTCGGGCAAATCCAATATGAAATTGAACATGTTTCTAATTGTATCAACATGATTTGAATCACCCCAAAAGAAAATCCACCTATCCTTTAAGCAATTCCAAGCAGAACCAGCTGAATACAACCTAAAAGAACAATGACTAGAATAAACCCAACCATTACTCTCAATCAAGCCTAGTGAACCATCACACCAAGGACTCTGGCATGGAAAATCTGGTGGCAGGCAACGGTAACGCCCATCCACACTAATTTCACAAGCATCATTCTTTCCATGCCTAGTCCACCTCCCTACCCAAAGATCTTTATCAAAATCAGATCTTTCACAAATTTTCAGCTGTGGCAACTGATAATCAGCCTTAACAAACTTGATTTTAACCTTTCTCAATTCCCTATTATAGGCAAATCTGTGTGTAGAAAATTTAAGACCCTCAAAATGCCTAAAAAGCAAAAATACAGTAAGATTATAGTCACCAGCGAAGTCAGGATGAACCTGAAGAGAAATAGCGTAGGACCCATTTCCAAAATCCCTGAGCAAGGGCCGAGACTTCCATGATTCCCCTGAAAGATCAATCTCAAAGTAATCCCCACCAAAGCAAAGAGGATTCTTGGATTCATCCACGGCTTGAAAAACAAATTCATGACTCTTCCCAGTAGCGAGCTCAATCGAATCGTGACCGTCCAATCCAGGAATCAGAATATCCACCGTCCGTGAATCTTTACACGGCTCGCCTCCCGGAGCTAGCCACCGTGAAAGAAGATTTGAAGTCAAGTCTGGCTCCAATGAAGTTGACACCCACCTTACATTTCTCTCTGATTCTTTCTCCATTGAAGAAATCTGAACAGAAACATTGTTGCTATTGGTCTTCACTTCGGCTTCTGAGTCTTTCTGCAAAAATCCATCTGAATAATTTTGAGAAGGAACGCTGTTGTTGAGGATATTGTAACTGGGTGGGGGTATGGGGAGTTGTTGAGTCAGATTTGTGGGTTTTAGAGGCTGTGAGTTGAATTTTCTGCCTAGATACTCTTGCTTGAATCTCCATGACTGAATGAAGTTCTTTATAGAGCAGCCATCTATGGTCCAAACAGTAATCATTCCAACAAAAAACAAAGCTGCGAGTATGTGAAACCGCCATTGAAGCAACGGATTTGAGCGGAGTAGCCATGGCGGGTTTGATGATGGCGGCAAGATCACCGCTTTTTCCGGCATAACTACAATACCCAGAAAAACATCATCAAAATTTTCATGAATAGCAGTGAGAAAAATAGTTGACGACAAGGGAAAGGAAATTCGGAGAAAATTTTAGTAAAGCAAAAGTTTTGATTTTCTCGAGAAAATGCATTAAATAATTAATAGAAAAACCAGAGGCAAGGTACTTACTTAGATGAGCTCCAAAATTTCTCGCCACACACAGACAAAGAATTACTCTTTATAGATAGATATCTGACAAAAATAAAAGTTTTCTGTTGCACCGTAAAACAAAGTTCTTTCTTTCCGAAAAGTAACCAGTAAATATTTATGAAAATTTCATTTCTCAGTGTGAAAATGGTAGGATTAGTCTTTTTCTTTTTCTTTTTTTTTTTTTTTTTTTTTTTTCAGGAAAGTGTTGTTAGATGGATGTTTGCACAGCTGATCTTCGACAATTGACAAATTCAACAAATTCCGCGTTAGACAGCTTTAAAAGAAAAGAAAAGTTTTCTGCTAATTTTCTTGGCTAAAGGAAAGGGAAAGTGAAATTGGGTTACCCAAAAAGAAAATAATGGTTTGAAGCAATAATTTCTTTTAATTAATAATAAATACAAACGAAACAATTTACTTCCATCAGAAAAATAATGCTACATTAAACTGATGCAAGATACCAAATTTATGAACCTTTCTTACATGGTAACTTTTCTTCTCAGCAAATCATTGTGTAGCAGTCATATATACTTGAATTTTTTTATATGGATTATTCAAATTCGGTGTCTGCTAAGTTTAGACGCCAACACAACCGACAAATTACGTAAAAAATGTTTATTTTTATAGTCAGCAATTAATTACAAGGTTAACGGCAAGAAAATGAAAGACGCCAGTGGCAATAAGGAAAAGCTAAGGTACAGATGGCCTTTTTATGGAGCAGTGAAAGTTATATGTATTGATCAAAGTAATTAATGGCGGAAAGTGCCACCGTATCACAAATTGATGTGGAATGAAATAACTGGAACAGCGCCAATTTATTGCCAGTATTAAACTGATGAAATAGGTCGGTGGGGCGCTGTTATCATTTCGAAGGGTGGTTGAATACCACATGGAGATGTTTCTGGCGCAGGTAAGGAAGATCTATATGGCTTTATTTTGCAAAAGAACAATGGTAAATTTCCTTTTTTACCATGCCATAGATGTGGGAAAAAATAAAATCTCGCATCTTGTTTTCTCTATTTTAACCATTTTATACATTTAATACATATACTTTTAAAATTATATATTAAATCTTTAAATTTTAAAAAATATATATTAAATTCAAAATAAATGATATAAATAGCTATATAATATATTTTAATATAATACTGTTATTTTTAACATCCTTTTAAAATTAATATATTTAAATAAATAAATTTAAAAATTTATTGTATTATTTTAAAAGTATAAAAATTTAATATATAAATACGTAAAATTTAAAAAATTTAATATAAATTTTTAAAAATATAAAAATTTAATGTATAAAAATTTTAAAATTAAATTATGAATTTTTTCATATATATATATATATATATATAGACGCACACGATGAATGGAGGATTTAACAGTGGAGGCACAGCTTTCCAAACGATCAATGCAGAAAAAGACATGTATGAATATAAATAAGAAGCAATTTTTTAATTGTTATAAATCGCTTTCAGGCGTAGCAGCTGCATGGGTCTATATCAGCGTTACTGGGGCCTACTCCACCTGCTGGACGGCGTGAATTCTGGTTCCGATGAGATCCAATTGTAGTTGCCGATATCACGTGACAATCACGTGGAATCTCCCCGGCGTCAATGTTATTTTGATCCGATCCGAGAGATCTTTGTGTTTGCCTCAGGTGAAATCATTTTTGTTATCAAATTGACGTATTTGGCCTCAGGTTATTACAAATGGACGCCTTTTGTTTAATCTTTTGACATTTACATCCTAATTTAGTTTCAGTGGACAATAGATGGACAGCAAAGTAGATATTTTTGGATATTTTATTTGAATAATATATATTTTTTTTAAAAAAATTAGCATTATATAATATATTGTTTCTCTAAATTAGTCAAATGCCATATAAAAAAGCTTATAAAAAATAAAATTTTTCTTTACAAATAGCTATGTCATATCAAGAAAATTTTGGTAAGTTGAAGAGATATTTCATTCAATTTTTAACAGTATACGAGAGATTATTTATATTTTTAATAAATTTAATTAATCAAAAGAGTAATTTGTGAAATAGTGATATATGTAATTTTGATAGTATCACTATGTGGTATACATAATTCTGATAAAATTGTGAGATTGAAACCAAAAATACCACGCCAGTTTCACTACCAAATGTAAGTGGTTAGCTGGTAATGGCCACCAACCTCAACTACTGAAGTGCTTGGCCAAATCCCTCTTTGCCATACGACATGTCAAAAATTAGTTGCGCCTGTAAATATTTGCATGATCTATGATGTGACTTCACGGCTTCGGAGCTAATATTAAAATGGTTGACTCAATAAATTTTCTTTTTTTTTTACTCCAAATAAATAGTAGTTAATTACCACTTATGTAATTGATAACATCCCATATAATTTGAGCCGACTCAAAATTCAATCGATTTAAAGAACAAGACTACAAAAGTTCCAGCTCATCTAATTTTATTTGCTGTGACAGATTCCATCAGACTTATAAAACCCAAAACGTTTTATCTGTAAAAGGAGAGCTGACAGCAGAGGTGACCAAGCCGATCGGATCGCTTTGACCTACAAAAGAAAGTACCTAATCGGAACCGAACTTTAGCACTCCGAAACTTAAGTTAATAGCCTTATAGAAAAAGTGATTTTTAAAGAGAGAGAGTTTTAGATATTTAATATCTGGAGCCATTGTATTTTAAGTTATTTATATGAGTTCTTTGAAAGGGTACTTGAGTACCTTGGAGAGTGATAACTGACAGTCAAAATAAGTGAGCGACGATGTGATAGGAAGTAGACGGAGAATATGGACGTTGGCTTGTATTAGTGAACCGATAAGACATGATATCTCGTAAATCCGATCGAATATTACGGTTCCTTGAGCTGTCTTTCAGATCACTCTTTGCCTTTTGTTATTAGGTTTAGGCCTTGTCGAACGTTGTAGGGCCACCTTGATTGGGCCTTTGGGAGTGTTTTTTTCATAGTTATCACTTGTCCTTCCTGAAAGATCTGATCGGAAGACTTTCGGATTTTCGATGAAATTTTTAAATCGACTCAAATTCAATTAGTTGCATCTGTTCATTTTGGACAGCCGCAGCACATTTATTGTTGGTGCCCATATCAAGAGTGGCGCTTCGTTTTCTGGAGCCGTTATTAGACATGTGGCGATCATCAAACGGATAAATCCTAGGAGTATTCTAGAAATATTTTACCTATAAATAGGTGCTCTTATGACGATTTTTCTTATTTTTTCGATAATTCTTAGCGAGACTGTAATGGCCCCAAATACCTCTTTGCCATACGACATGTCAAAAATTAGTTTTGCCTGTAAATATTAACATGATCTATAATGTGACTTCACGGCTTCGGAGGTAATTATTTAAAATGGTTGACTCAATAAATTTTATTTTTTTTACTCCAAATAAATAGTAGTGAATTACCACTTATATAATTGATAACATCCCATATAATTTCAGCCGACTCAAAATTCAATCGATTTAAACAATAAGACTACAAAAGTTCCAGCTCATCTAATTTATTTGCAATGACAGATTCCATAAGACTGATTAGACTAGATCTTGCATTGTACGCATTAATTTTATCAGACATTTGAACTATAATTTATAATTTATTAATTATTTTTTAAACATAATTATTATATTAATATAAATATTTTTTTATTGCTACGAGTATCTTAAACTTTTATTTTAAAAACTGTAATGCGAAATATGTTATATTTTAGATAATTTTATCTTTAATTAGTTCAACATCTAAAATACTACAATTGAATCTCTAATCTATAAATTTCTATTTTTATCAATTTTTTTGTATGGTACAATTTTCAAAACTATGCTACTTCGTTATTAACTCAAGTGCGTGGCAACAAACCCGACAATAAATACCATAAAACTGTTACAGTTTGGACAATTTAATTGTATACTAACACTCCCTCTGTCTTTTTTTTATCTGTCACTTTTAAATAAAATTTAAATAATATTTATCTGTCATTTTTTAAATTTTTAATATAATTTAATTTATTTTTTCAATTTATTTTTCTTTTTTAATAAAATTAAAACCAATTAAATTTAATAATTTAATCTTAATTACGTAATTTAATACTAAATTTAAATATATTTATTATTTTTTAATTATAATAAAAATAACAAAAGTAATTGATAAAAAAACAGATAGAGTAACAATTAAATTTTAGAAAATTTAACCATAAAACCGTTACATAACGCTTTCAATTCATGATTAACTAACGGTAAAAACAAACGGATTTTATGACTGAAGTACATTCTATAATTTATTTAGAGCAAAAATAATATCGGGCGAAAATAAGGTAAGCAATATGCCAAATAATGGCTCACATATTAAAAAACAATTTAAACAAGATCGGGCTAAGAGAAAAAATAGTACAAAAATGTAAAAGAAATAGAGAATAAAAATAATAATTTTCCTTTTCTTTCCAAAACCCCCCGGAGTCTATGCTAATTAGGATCATATCCCAAGTACACATATTCCTCTTTAATTTCACCCTCTAATATTTCGTATTCATTTTGTGTTTTTTCAATTATGATACAACTTTATCATATTGTATTTCCTCCTCTTTTATCCTGTATATCAGCTTATCCTATACAGCAGCTTCCCATTAGTGTGTTTTATAAGCAATTTCATAGATTCTATGTAGTCAAGAATAACTCCAAAAGCGAATGGGAGTGCTTCGCAAGAAAAATAATGGTTAGGTGATTAAGAATATTAGCTTCATGAGAAAACAAACAACAGGCATGAAGTAGAAGTAAATTCAACTCTCACTTATGGAGAAATAGTCTGAATACCGTGAATGCCACAAAAGAATGTGTGAGATAGAGTTAACAACGCTTCATACCAGATGGAAAGCAAGAGCCGTGTCTTACAGGTAAATCCGAAAGCAGACACTGATGCAGCAGAAGATTGTTAATACAATTAAAAATACAAACAAACAAAACTTGTGAAAATATTAAATTTGCAATTATTGCTATCAAAAGATGAGATTTACCCAAAGAATGAAATGGAAGGACGGCAGCAATTTCTCCTTTTTTGGCCATAACTTGCCAGTCCGGGTAATGAAGCTCCAAAAGAAAGCAGATATAAACCACCAAAGTGTAAGATTCACAATTTTCTCCAACCAATCAATTTCGATAAACGATATAACCTTTCTCAGACAAATTTCAATGCCACAAAATTATACACATTTTTATCTGTACCCTAACTGAAAAATAAATGAAGCACACAATTGCTGAAGGAAACTGAAATTTCAAATCAATAAGCAAAAAAAAAAAAAGGGAACAAGGGGACGAAAAAATTTAGTGCCATGGATCATCCCAGCCATTAGGTTCCTCCCTTTTAATAAAATCAATAATTGCCCTAACAGCTTCATCAACTCTGTTTGAGAGGGAGTGATTCCCATGTTCAATTTCAACTTTCTCTGCACCACCCATTGCTCTGCACAACCTGCAAGATCGACAAACACAATCTCTTAGTTGAGATTTAATTCTCTGTACCATGATCTCACACACAAAATAGAGTTGAAACAAAAAGCAAAATACACAGAAAAAGAAAGTGTTTATATTTGTTCATAACTATCCAAAAAAGACCAATCATCAAGCAGTCTTGACGGTAGACTCTGATTCATAAACGTAAGGCATAATGGAAAAATCAACAAAGAGTTTAAATCACCACCTTTCAACCAGAGCTTTCTTATCTACATACTCTGGAACATATTCATCAGCCATAGAAAAGATAATCTGGAGACAGAAATATGAGTGTCGCAGCTGTTACCAAATGCTAAGTAAGAAGATAGGATGTATACAGAATACTGAATTGATGCAAAATATAACATTATGCACGTCGTTGAAACTGAATTGCTAGCGCTATTCATATCAGTGGCAGTCAAGTTCCTAGTATTATTTTAAAAGTTCTCCTCTTAACAAAATAAATGAGAAGAATTGTAAATTTGGCGATATTTTGTTAAAAACACAAGTGATATACTTACTTATTCTAAGCTGCAAAACTTCTCAGTGGATTCCCTAAATGCATCGAGAACAGCTGATAATGAAAGACGGGAATATAGGAGCAGGATAGAGATTTATTCTGTACCTGGCAAGGTGTATTGCTCATGTGCCCAAGTCTTGTTCTCAGCTGGTCATCACTAAGATCAGAACTGAACATGTCATCATCCCCCATATAGGCACAAAGAGAGTGATACCTACAAAACGCTACCTTATTAGCGAAAAAGCTTTGACCGGCCAGTTTTACCAGAATGCAACTTCCTAGGTTTCCAAGTGTGCAGTCTGGATTCAACTTGCTAGACTTCGCATTTTCCCAAATATTTTGCATATTTCTTATTCATTTCAACTATCAAATTAGGCTGTCAGGCCCATGTCTAAGAAATGTTATCTAAAGTAGGTATCTTTAGATTAAAATAACTAGAGTGCTCAACCTGAAAATGTTCAAGACAAAAGTTAAATTCCAGAATTGTGATCTCATCATTGCCTCACTAGTCAGTTTTCACAGACAAAATAATATTAACCGGAAAAACCTAAATAGTCATGTGGATAACATGTTAAATGCAATGTCAGTTGCTTGCGCACCTATAAGCAGTTATTGGTGAAGAGTCTGCTTCCCAAGGCATTAATTCTGATCCCCGACCTTCTGCTATCATAGTCGAAGCCAAGTCAATCATAGCAGCAGTTTTTGGAAGAGTTGCATTGTACTCCCGATCACTAACTGGAGCCTGAACATTCCAATTGGAATTATGATGAAAGCTGCAAGTGAGTGCATAGCATGTAGGCTTTTGAAACAAAAAAAAAAAAATGATGCTAGAATCAAGAGTCGAAGATAAAATCTGCTTCTCAATCAATAGCCATCTTCAAGCATAGTATTTATCACTAATGGTTGTATTCCCACCATTTTTAACAAATAATGCACCACCCAATATTTGCACAGCTTTTACTTTTATGTGAACATCAATGCAGTACCCTATACTCAGATTGGAATATCAATTCATAAAGGAAAAGGAGAAAAAGATTTGCCCTTGCAGAATTGCCGAAATCAAGCATTCAGAAACACCAAGCAATATACTAGGCAAGAGCCCTATGCTTTGAACTTTTGAGCAATTACTTAAACAGTGAGTAACATGATGTGAAACCATTTCATTGAATGCAGTAATATGGGTATAACTGAAAGAGGTTAGGAGATACCTGCAAAATGGCAGCACGGACTGCTCGAGAACATGCAGCATTGGTATGCATGTAATAAGCAATATCCTATATTTATGAAGAGATAACCACAAAATAACTTTATGTTAACAGAAAAAAACCAAGGCTATGCATCAAACTTGGGATATAAATATAGCACAAGAACATAGGAGGAAGTTACCTGACAACCAGTGCTGTGCCCAAGTAAGGCCACACCCTCAGAATCTTCTTTATTTATCAAATAGCTTATGAGTTGATCAATCTCCGTGGCATCCTAGATATAAAGTGCAAGAGAATATTTGGTGTCTGAGCAACAAGATGTTATGGCTGAAAACAAATTTTTCATTTTGAACAGTATATTTTACAATGAACCCATTTAGAGGAGTTGTTATAATTTCAGAGAAACAATTTACAAGGTGTTAAGATTGGTAAGGACAGTTTCTTAGGTTATAACGGTCAGCAAAATAAGATCCGCATCGGTAGTAAAGAAGAAGAAAATCATATAGGACTTTAGGTTTATAGCTGATCGGTAGCGGACAAACATTTGTATAACCAGGTGTTGGGCTAACAAGATTGGCATGAAAGTTATTCTGGTTAGCAAAGCAGCACATTGTTGGAAGAAAAAATAAAAAGAATATGATGAGGGTTTGCACTTACGGACACACAACCAAGGGAGAAACTAATAGGAGAACAAGTGATTAAAATATCCACATACAAAATGAATTCCATAAAGAAATTCTTGAACAATTTTCTTAACATTTGTTGGGTTTTCTGAAGTCTTATTCCACTTACAGGGTTTTAAAGATCCAAGATTAGATTGTCCAGTGCATCATGGTGTCAAACCTTTTATAAGAACGTTAAGTGTGAATTGTTCTTGCCACATCATTTTACTTTCACATCTAGTAATAATGTATTAGGTTGTTCAATGCATCAGACCCATGATACATTAGTGAAACGCATACTTTCTGCACAATTTCATTCATCTAAGAGCTTTGCACCATACCAAAGACTGAAGTATGACCATTCAATTCCTAAATGTGGGTCTCTGCATTTCCAAACATAGTAGTCATGCTGACAGCAATCAATTTACCATGTTCAAAATCTGTCCCAACACTACTATGAAAAGTTTGCAAAGCTTATTTGTGACCTTTATAAGTATTAGAAAGGGTGAATTCCAAGAACAGTCAGCAGGACTAGCAGGATCATTAAAACAAGTACGTTGTAACATAAAATACATTCACCACATATTGAAACATTTGACAAGCAAAATAAAGTTACTTGTTTCAAGCTAGAAGTTCCATATCCACTATATGATGATGACATAAGCAGCTGAACAAGCGACCATTTCTCCTTATCCAAAGCAATCGCTAGAGGTTCCAAGTATCTGAAAATGGGACAAAGAGTGATATTAGGAACCATATGGGTTTATAATTAGTTCTAGCACTATGCAGGTGCCTTCAAACGAAGTGATTTTTCCAACAAAGAAAAAAAAATAAAAATGAAGTAGTAATTGTATTGCTTAATGAATGACTATAGTGAACTAAAGTGATGATATTATACATACTCAGTTGCCAGAAAACCATCAGTTAATCCACCAATGAAAACGAGATGTTGTTTATGATCACCCGTTTTAAATGCTACCTGCATCCATAATTTAGACATCATGTAAATGATAAATAATAAATCCAAAAAGCACACCTTCAATGGTATGTGATATTAATACATTAATGTTAGAGAGAGGGGAAAGAAAAATAGTGGTAGCAACCAGAAACATTTCGAGCATGATCCAGTTTAGATATCGTATTTCTCAAAAATAAAATAAACTTAAAAATTATACTATGCTTAGAATCGGCAAATAAAATAACCCAGATTCTTAACAAAGACGCGCAAAGAGCTACAGAACACTCTTTCGCTTATGAATTTGCTTTCATATATTTTTAGAACATAGATTTTGCCTCTGGAAAACCATTCCAGCTCGTATGATTCCTCTTGAGCTGAGTCACTCGCATACTCCAGTGCCAGAAGTGGACATGAAATCCACCATTACGGATAAATCATGAACTTATAAGAGCAAATATTCAAATGTTTACCAAAATTTTACTCATTGTAAGCACTTCTTCTTTTCAATTAGACATTTAGGATACGTGACTCGGCGGCTTTTTCAAGAGCATTTAAAATTTTGAGACAAATTTTCAGGGTCGTGAAATAAGTGCTAATAAACCAATGGCAATTTGAGCTTATTATCCTCCATTTAGCATAAGCAGTCAAACGATATCGCCACTATCAGTAGCAGATTCATTACATCCAGATCAAAAATTAGCTCCAATTAGAAAAGTTCAATAGAAATGACGACAGTAAAAGCCAACAATTCAATAAGACTGACACGCTCAGTTCAAATCAGATCTTCAAGAATCGTTGAAAGAGATTAACAAAGCCTCTCGAAATTATAATTACACTACCTGGATAGGCTTGGGTCCATACTTGAAAAGCACGCCGCGGAACTGGTTCTTGCCTTTGATTGGGCCGGCCGCATCACCGCCGCCTGTCCCAGAATTGGCGGACATTTTGACAGTTCCCGATCGATCAGAACGGCCACGAACAATGCCGGAGAACCATGAAGTAGAGGAAGAAGAGGACGAAGAAGAAGCAGCAACAACAGAGATAGTTGATGCAGATGAGGAGGAGGATAGTGAGATTTTCATGTTAATTAAAAGTCAGGAGATAACATCAGAGTGAATCGATTCGCTACCATTGCTGTCGTTTTGGACTGTTACGAATCGTTTTTGAATTAGATCTGCGTTTCCTATATACCCCAGGCTCCGCTCGAGGCTTGTCGAGAGTGGGTGACTTGGCCTTTATGGTAAGTGACGAGAGAGATGGGCACCATAACCATAATGGCTGCAATGCGTGGGCCTAGACATTCAGTTAAAACTTCTTGGCATTTTTACAAAAATATACAGAAAAAAAGTAAAAATAACAAAAAATATAATATTTCTATAATTTTTTAAAAAATAGAACTTTTTAAATTTTCAATAATAAAAATACAACTTATAATTTTCAAAAAATACAACTTTTTTATATTTTCCTTAAAGTAAAAAGAAACTCATGTATTTAACAATTTCTATTGTTATAGAATTGAATCCAAACATAATCAAATAAACCTATAGAAAGTGCACCCTTCAAATGTTGATCGGGGAATGGATACTGTGGCGCGGCGGAAGCCATGGCAAATAATCTAATAACTATATCTATGTTGATTCCAAGAGAACGACAAATTACAAGAATTCAAAGCATAATTAATCGAAGAAGAAAGATAAAATATTTATGGATTTGAAGTTACAGCAGATAAGTTGTGTTTGAATTTGGAGGAATAAAGGAGAGAGTCAGGTGCCTTTTATATGTTTATTACATCTTCTTCTATCAATCTACCAAACCGACAGGTATTAACCAATCTTCTCTCCACGTGGCAGCCATGCATGTTTCTTCCATACACACTCTACCTCCCTCACGTCAAAACCTTCACCTAAATAACTTATACTTGACCATCCCAGAGTAATATTTACCGTTTGATATGAAAAAAGTTCAATTTTTTGTTAAATTAATTATTTTGTAATAGGTATTTTTTTAGAATTGATTGGGTATTTTCAATGTTTTATGCATCAATAATCATTAGATGGTAAAATACCTGCGGACTAAAAAAGCCAAAAGTTTTATCCCCGAAATTTGGCAAAAAAAAATATTTTAATATTTATTTTGGTACAATATTTTTCCTAAAATTTAGGGATTGAGACAATATCATTCAAATATTTTGACTATTTCTACCAGTTAACTGTTAACGTGATATTGAAATAATGTCAATATACAATATATTTTTATGAGAAAAAATATAGTAATAATATTAATGTATCATATTACAAAAAAAAAATTTGGATTCCAAAATTTATCTCTGGGTTGATCTTTACTTAACCTTAATTTTTCGTTATGATCATATGTCGTTTTTTTTTTGTTGAAATACATGTTAGGATCACATTTGCAAGCATGTTCACGTGGATGGTCTAACAAGTTAATTGGTATAACTTTTTTTTTTATTTGAACCAACTAGAATTAGTTTAATTGTGCAATTATTTTTGAACAAAAAATAATTATTTTTTATTTTTCTTTACTATATACATTTTGCTAATTATGAATTATGATTTTAATTGTGTGTACTTGCTCTATACATCAAGTGTACATGTTGTATACACCTTGTGTACTAGCTTTATACACTGTGTGTACATCATGTATACACTGTGTGTACATCATGTATACACAGTGTGTACTAGCTGTATATACAGTATGTACATCATGTATTTACTGTGTATACATGTTGTATATAACTAGTACACATTGTGTATACAGCTAGTACACAGTATGTATACATGATTTACATACGGTGTATATATGATATACACACGGTGTATACAGTTAGTACACACTACGTATATATCAAATACACATGGCATATATAACATGTACATACGGTATATACATCAAGCACACATGGTATATACAGCTAATACACATTGTATATACATGATGTACACACTGTGTATACAACATGTACACACGGTGTATATATGATATACACACTGTATACTTTCTTTATACAATGTGTGTACATGCTGTATATAGTGTATACTAGCTGTATACACCGTGCACTAGCTGTATATACCGTTTATACTAGCTATATACACCTTATATATATGATGTATATGGTGTGTATTAATTGTATACACCATGTGTATATGCTATACACACAGTGTGTACATCATATATATATATTGTGTACTAGCTATATACACAGTGTATGTTTGATGTATATACAGTGTGTCCAAAAAGCCCAACCAACCCATTTCTCTCTCTTTTTTTTTTTATCACGGAGAATCTCTTAATTAATTCTTAAATGATCCTTGGTATAAAATTTTTAAACATTTTGGCATTATTCTGAGAATGTTTGGCTTTACAGTGAAAAAATAAATTATCAAAATTATAGATTATTTATATTTATATGTATGTATTTTCTTTTTTATATCTAAATACATCAATTTTTCAAATTTATACATATTTTTAAATAAAAAAATTAATACATATTTTATTATAATATTTTGTAAATTTGTAATAAATTTATATTATATGTATTTATGAAATTTTATATTTATTAATTAATATATTTTTATACCGATTGTTTCAGCAATTTATAAATTTTTATGGTATACTATTATTTATTTTATTTATTAAAATGGTAATTATATATTTTTAAATTAAAAAGTATATCTATTTTGTTAGTTATACAGTCAAACAGCACAAGGTATATATAATTTTATCAAACACTTGAACATTAATCATCAATCAACTGCTAGTAATTGGTATCAATTATCATCTGCACTAATCAGTTAAATGAAACGGAAACTTCAATAGTATGACGCTAATAATGAAGATAATTTTTCCAAAAGGTACATAATACAGTGAAATATTTAGGTTTAATGTTTTTGTAAATAAATAGTAATAATTATGAATTAAGGATTCATTAAAGGAAAGAAAATGATAGATAATGCTTCCCCAAAAAAAAAACAAAAAAGCAGAAGAATAAGAAAAACAACGGTTGACTGTAGATCAAATCGGGCCATGAGTGTGATGGGTTCAGGTGTTCCTATCTGCAGCCTGTGATCTGTCTCTCAAACTGGCTATCTCTATGCTGCTGTCGAGTTTTTATGTGCTAGTGATGATTTTCCTCTTGTAACAGAAGGTTGTTTGGATCTCAGACAGAGATGGAGGTGCTATATATACTTGATTTTTGTCAGTGCCGTGGCAACTTCATGTTTAGCAGGGTCTTTTTTTTCTTGGATGTTCAGTCATCCCTGGTTCCGTCTTATATGTTGGAGTCTGTTATTTTTCTTGGTTTGTAAGATGATTTGTTCAGTTATGATTTTGACTGGTCATGTCTTGTTATTAGTTCCCAGATTTTGGCAGTTGCTCTTGCAACCTGAGGGACTTATCGGCTGATGTATTTCCCCTATTGAATAAAATACTTGGCTTATCAAAAAAAAAAAATCAAATCGGGCCACTCAGGGTGCAAACAGAGAGAATTCAGTTCGTGAAGCAAGAACAAAATGTCTGACTGGAGGCCAGTGTTTATCGCGGTGGTGCTATTCATACTATTAACTCCAGTTTGCTGATTCAGATACCGGGTCGCCACCGAATCGTGGAGTTCGGTAACTTTCAGACAAGTGGAGTTTCGATTCTGGTTCACTCAATTCTTTACTTTGCCCTCATTTGCATCTTCTTGTTAGCCATTGGAATCCATCGGGTAATAGCTTTTTTCTGTGCCTCTCATTTGATTTCTATTTTCTTTATGGTTTTTGTTTGGAATTTCATTCAAATTGAGTCGGTATTAATTAACCTCTCACCCCTTTTGAAAACATTCACATTTAAAGAATAGCTTCCTCCCAGACATAGCATTTAGAGTTTCTGAAGTAAGGACTGGTGTTTTATGAATAAATGGTTTGATGCGATCTTGTGCTTCTCTTATGGAGGAAATATCAGCAGCATACCTATCTGTGTTTATCAAGCTCTTTGTTTCCATCTTTACAGGGTGAATTCACTTGCATTCCATGCGGTGAAGAATGCAAAGGCATCAAAAGTAAAACGATGAGGAATGAGAAAGTGAAAAGAAATTGTATTTTTGAAACTGAAAATTTAAAAAGTAAGATTTATGAAATCTTACAAAAATGATTGTATTTTTTGAAAAAAATGATAAAAACCTGTCATTTGGAGTAATTTTCTCAAACTTCTTTAGGCTTGTCATATGAATCTAAGAGATGGGCTTTATGTGTGTGCGGTATGATCATCCATAAGAATTTTATATCAGTTAGTTAGTTAGCCAAACAACCATGGAAGAAATTCCCATCAACATACTTCAAATATATATAGAATACTAGAATTTATTATGAATAATGTATGGGATTTGTGTTAATGAAAAATTCCCGAGTCCAAGTTGGGCTTGAATGGACTTTTCATTCAGTACTTAGTGATAATGCTAACATTATCTTCTAATGGGCCTACAATTGAATCCAGCCCAAAAGGAGCCATACAAAGGGCCCAGCCTGATCCAAAGGCTCCTCACCCAGACAGCCAGGCACGGGATACTTGTTCGGTCAAGGCTATCCAATCGAATAAGACAAGTCCCTGCCATACGAAAATTTTTTGACACACGCTTCTATCACATCCACCGCCTGTGGCCCGTCACATCACTGTCATTCTATTTTGACACCAAGATAAATCTCTCCAGTAGCTTTTCACACTCTCTATAAATATCAGGTTCACTCTTATTTTACACACACAATGGCCATACAGTATCTTTAACATTTTCTCGCAGTCCTCTTTGTTTACGCCTGAAACTAACTTAAGCATCATAATACTAACGTTTGGTCCAATCGGACTAGTCTTGTTTTTTACAGGTTCGCACGCCATCCACTCAATCATTGAACCGGCCTTCTATTCACTATGAAGGCACTCATCTTTATGAAATCCCCGGATTTACCACTTAGTTTCAAGAGATTATCCCTATTTTTTATATTTATTTTTATTTTTTCTACTTCTTGTGTGTGATTTCGTATGAATTGCAATTTATATATATTCACACGGCATGCGAGGAGTAGCACACTATCGTCTAGAATCAATATAGAAATAGATGAAACTATAAATGAACAAAGACAGACTTGTTTCTAAAATACATAGCATACAAACACACACACACGTGTGTGTGTGTGTGTGTATATATATATATATATTGTGCTCAGCAGGTGGTTTTATATTGCAGATTAATTTCCGTATGTAACATCATGGTGAATATTAACAAATTAACAGGTATAATTTACCTATAGCTGCACCCAAAGTATGCTTCACTGAAAGTGTCCATATCAAGATTCGGCCCCCAAAGCTACAGAATTTCCGAATCATGGCCCAAACAGGAAGCAAAATCATAGGTACCATATATAGTAGTAGGTTAGGTTGTCCAACTACAAGGCCTACCATATTTAGGATGAAATTGAAAAGCGCTATCATAAAAATAATTCATCGTATTTGTGTGTTTTCATTGAAAATCATCTTTCAATCATTGGAATCTAATCTGGAATCCAATTGCAATTGTTTGGAGTAAGTCCTCTTTCATCTAGATGAAAAAATAAAGGGAAAGAAAGAAAATTCTTCCTTCTACCAATATATTTTTTTATAATTATTCGTTATTCAAAAATTCATTTGATCCAATTATTCCGAATTGCATCGAATATGTTCATAAAAATACCACAGCATTGTATTTTAAATATTTAAAAATATTTTACATTCAAAATTTGAATTTTAAATTTCTGATTAAAGAATAATTTTTTTATCACTATCTCTTGTCTTATTCCTATTCATTTTTCTGATACGCACTAATTTCTACTACTATATCTCATTTCATTACTATTTATCTTTCTGATAGGCACTAAGTATTTTTTTTATTTTATTTATGTTAGAAGGATCTTGTTTTTTTGGTCTAAAAAGTAAAATGTGTTTCTGTTGTATTTAATAATATGTTTATAAATAGTTTGTATGCACTCTTTTTCAATAAAAAAAATTCTTCGAAATTGATTTCAATGATTTTTTGTTATATAATTAATTTTATTATTCCGTTCACATCGGATTGATCCATTATAGGATTAAAATTCTTCCTATATTAAACTTTGCTATTTACAAAACTTGATTTGATTGCAATGATTCTGAAGAAAAGTTTTGAAGCTCCATTCATTGCAAAGTTTAAATTTGATGTGAGGCATCCAATTTGAATTTGCTATCATGCCTTGACCAGTGTTTCTGTCACGAAGATTTTAGTAAAACAAAATCATTACCTTTAACAACTTTAGTTATAAATTTAATAATTCTCATTATGATGGTTTCAAAATTGGTGGCTTGGTCGGTCTATTACAGATGTAGATGCTGCTGGATGATATTGCCCAGGGGATTTTATCAGTCTGCATCGCCCCCCTGCACACAGCTTTGGTTACCTTTAGTTATCTGGATCGTCATGATATTATCCTTCAGTTTTTTAGTCTTTGGTTTTGCTCATTTTGTTTTCTGGGTTAACACCTCTGGGTTGCTATGGCACTGTATTTGCTGGTTTTTGTGGTTGCTGCTGTTCTCCTTGCTTATGTTTTCAGGGAGTCCAGTATCTTTAATTCCTTTTAAAAAATAACCTTTGGCTTATAAAAAAATATATATAAAGAAATAGATGAGAAATTATTCATGAGTATTTTTTAACGGTTTTTTTTAAATAAAATTTCCATAAGCAAATGCAATATTGGATTGTCATGTATACAAGAAAATAATTATTTACCGTATTTAATTTTAGATTAGTATAAGATAGATTTGGTTTAAAAAAATTAAAAAAAAATTTGAAGACAATCATAATTTGATTTACTTAAATTTATAATTTTCACATAACTAATACTCATGGATTTGAAAAGAAAAATTGTCAAAATTGAATTATTTTAAATGATGGTTAATAATATGATACAGATGGCAAATGGATCCAGTTGGACAGATTAAATGGATTTAGGATTAATGTTTAACTATTAGAAGTGGTAAATACGGTCCAATCCAAAAACTCCATCTAAATCTATAAAAATAAATTGACTTAAACGCAATTCAACTTCAAAGTATGTCAATAATGTGCCAATTCAAAATGATCCATGATAACTGGGCTGAACTCAAGGCCCAGGCCCGGAATCCAAGCCTCAAACCGATGACACCATCCCTCACAAGGTCCGGATAGGACACGAAATAGGGGCTGATTTCCTATTTAGGAAAGACTCCTTTTCTAAATGGGAGTCATCTTCAGAAAGGATTTTTTTCAAATTCCTGGGGGGATCAAGATACTCATTCTTATAAATAAGCCGAGATCACAGGTATCTGATTTTAAGATCATTATTCTGAAAAAACGATATCTTGAGCCATTTTAATAACTTAATCGTCGGAGAGTCCCCTCGCCGACCCCATCGGGATACATTTTTGACAAGTTAACCTAGGTGTCAATCAAGAGCTACTTTCCAGGAATGGTCCAGTTTTTATCGAGCTGTTATCATTGGTACGGTGAGCGTGGACTTTTCACCCCTACACAGCCATGAGTTCCGACAATGAGAATAACCAGACAATAAATAATAGGAATAACACAACTTCAAGCTCACATTTACTAGTTTTTCAATCCTTAGAAATTGCCACCCAGGATACTCCCACCCAACTTCTTACCCTAAGACCGAATGCTAAAACGTCGGGAGTCTCCATACCCAACCTAACCCCCCAGCTCGCCCAAGCTCTCCTCGCAATCCTTTCACACATAGCAGCCCAACCAATGCCCCAATCCCTGCCGCAAATAACTGAGACCAACAATACTCCCACCTCGAAAAACTCGAACTCCGTGCTCCGAAAAGATAATGAAGGATCCAGGATAACCTTGACTCGAGGCGAGCTGGATAGGTTCATTGAAGAGAAGATGCAACAGAAGCAAAGTCGTAGTGGGATATCTTATGGAAGCATAAGATTGCCAAACTTACCCAGGTACAATGGAAGCACTGACCCCCGAGCACATATAGATCAGTTCTGTCACTCTATGTTAATCCACACTATTGAGGATGCCGTCCTTTGCAAAATTTTCCCATATATGCTTACAAAGTTCGCCCAAGTCTGGTTCAAAAATCTGCCCGAATACTCAATAACTAGCTTTAGTCAATTCGTAGCAATGTTCGAAGCGAAGTTCGTAGCCGCTATCCGGCCAACTAGGGTCTCGACAGACTTACATCAGGTCGTTTAGGAAAGAGGTAAGACCCTACGTAGCTTTATAGATAGATTTAACATGGTTACTATGGACATTTAGAACTTGAATTTGGAAGTCGCGGTCAATGCCTTCATTCGAAACGCCAGATGTCAAGACTTTAGTGATTCCTTGAGTAAAAATCCCCTTATGACTTCACCGAGCTTATGACCAGATCCCACAAGTATATTCATATGGATGAAGCCAAAAGGTTGAAGTATAGTGAGCAGGAAAAAGATAGTGATAGTTCATGAGGAACAAGGCGAGAAAGGGGGAATGCACGGAAAAATGATGATCGAGTCATAAGAGGGCGAACAGGGCATATGTAGTTTCGAAGCCGTATTCGGACAATAGAAGAGACGGGCAGTTTACTGAACTAAATACATCTCCAACATAGGTTTTGTCGTGGATTAAAAAGAACATGGAGGTGCAATGGCCAAAACCCATGAAGGAAGGTTTGATAAGAGACCAAGCTTTGTGCTGCGCCTTTCACAGGGATAAAGGTCATGAAACAAATGACTGTAGAAACCTCAGGCGGGAGATCGAATACCATATCAGAAAGGGCGAACTTAAACAATTCATTAAAGGGAGTGAAGCAGATAGGTGATCCCCACCAAGACATCCCAGTAGAAGAGAAGGCAGTAGTAGCAAGAAGGCCCCAGTAGGAGTGATTCACGTGATCGTGGGAGGAAAATATTACGATGTATTCGATGATTCGAAAAAGAGGAAGGCGAAAGAGATTTTCTCTTAGATCCAGCCCGTCATGCTAGTTAGATATTCAGTTTTCAGAGAAGGATGGAAGACATATTCGGTGACCCTATAGTGACCCGCTGGTAGTTGAAGTAGTAGTCAAAGATTTCCTAGTGCAAAGGATTTTGGTCGATATAGGCAGTGCGGTAAACCTCATCACCTTGCAGGCGTACAAGGCGCTCGGCATGCTGAGCCCCATGGAAGATGTCACAGTCCCATTAATTGGCATTTCAGAACAGCTTGTAAAGGTCGAAGGCTCGGTCAACCTAAGTCTACAATTGGGAGACGACTCAATAGTCAGGTCCTGTACCTCGTGCTTAGGGGTGTGCAGAAACCGAACCGACCTGATTAGCCCGATCAATCCGAATCGAACCGACGATTTCGGGTGGGGTTAATCGGGTTCGTAGGGTCGGTTCGATTAGGAGGATATGGAGTATTTCAGGTTCGGTTCGATTCGGGTGAAAACCCTTTGAAACCGACCCGTCCGACCAACCCGATTTATTAACTATATATATTAAAAAAACCTAATTTTGCTTCCTCTTCTAAATTCAGTGCCCCTCTCCCTCTCTTAAAGTCTCTGCCGCCCTAAGATTTTCTGGCCGCCTTATCGCCTCCGTCACCCAGTTGCCGGTCGCCGGTCGGTGATCACCATCGCCTCCTTCATCCAGTTACCCTTTTCGCTCTTCGACAAGCCTAAGAAGTATGTCATCTTTTATCCTTTCTCCCAATCTGCTTAATTTTTTTTTTGTTTCTCCTTGCTTGCTCGCTCTTCGACATAGATAGATCTGTAAATAAATAGATAGATCTGATGAATTTTGCTCTTTATGCCTTGGGAAAAAAAAAAGAAGAAAAGAACACTTCAAAGCAAGGTATATAAAAAAGAGTTATGGGGCTGTTTTATTTCTGATCGGTGATGATGAATTTTGGCACTGGAGAAAGGAGCTTTGGAAATGTAAGTTGTAGAGTTGAGATTACCAAGAGAGACCTCTCTTACTATCTCTCTCTCTCTCTATTTTTCGTTTTCTTTAAATTGGAATTAAGTAAAAGTTGTAATTAATTAAGATCAAGAGTTGATCTCTACATAACAACAAAATCTTAATCTCTGTTTTTAGTTTTGTACAGATACTGAAATTAGGATTGAAGTGAGTGACATAAACAATAGATTACTTGCGTGCTGTTATTATGCTATATTCAAACATAGTGTAATGTCTGTTGGAAAATTGGGTAGGCATACATATCTATCTGGAGCATTGTCATTTAATCTATTTAAAAATTCACGAGTGATGGTAGCTGACTGAGTAGGTGTATGCAGATGTTTTTGTGACATAACTTAGGGCATGAGAGCCAAAACAATGGGTTTCCATTATAGTATTCTATACACTTGAATTGAAAGACTGGGAACCAAACTCTGGTAAAATATGATATGCTTATAGTACAGGGGTATTAAAATATTATGTCTGGCATACATTGCGTTGCTAAGTTGTTCCATTGCTTCAATTGCATGCCTGTATTTGTTTATATATTACTGTCAAAATTGTAATGCATAAAGATTAAACATTCATATATTTGTCTGAGAAGAAGTTCAATATGTTGCTGCTGACATCGATTAAGTTTAAAGGGATTTATTAGGAAATATTTTGTTGGCAGTTCCTAAGCTGAAATTCAACAAGTGGATGGGCCCAGCGATCCAAATGACAGTCCCAAGTTTTAGGTAAATTTGCTGCAAGTAACTGAAAATGTAACCTGTTCTAAGGTTTGGCAACTTACATTGTATTTGATGTGAAAATGCAGTGGGCGTACAAAGCATAATGCCAACCTTCTAAAGTATTCATGGAAGATAGAGTGCAGGTACTTCCTCTTGTGTGTTACAGCCTAAATGGCTTAGTCTTAGCTACCAATTGTGATTTGACCATTTGAATAAATTCTCATAGGATGCAAGAGAATTAATTGTTTGAAAATGGAGGTTGACGCCCCAGTTACAGTTTCCCACTTCTGTAAAAATTCTTCCAGAACTTATTTAGGATTTTCTTGATTTTATTTTACTGCAGAAATAAGATATTTTGTAACTATTGCCAAGATGTTATTTTATTTTTTTATTATAGCACAGAGAAAGGAAAAAAGAAAAAGGGACTCTAAAATCAAAGGGGAACACATTCTTCCTTATATTTTTAAAATATGTTTTATGGTATTTAATTGTATTTTAATTTAAATTTCAGTTTAACCAATTAGATTTTGGGTATTTTCGGGTGGGTCGGTTTGGGGCCCGAAAATTATCGGGTTAATCGGGTAGGGCCCCGACATCTTAGTAGGGTCGGATCGGGTGAGGATAAGTACAATAATTCGGGTTTCGGGTTAATCGGGTTCGGGTCGGGTTGACCCGAACCCGACCGATGCACACCCCTACTCGTGCTTTATGGTAGTAAACATGCTTTTATCTTATAATGTAATTATTGGTTGACCTTTGTTGGCCGCAGTGGATGATTACATTTTCATGAAAAAACTGATCATAAAGATACCAGCACTGGAGGGGGATAGCCATACTACGAGGGAACCAAAATGTAGCAAGGGAGACCTATATCACTATGCTAAAAGAGGCAAAACAGGCTCTCCCAGTGGACACTCTGGATGTTCTCGTGGATTCTCGAAAAGTTGAGCCTGTAGATCTGTTACAAGAAATAGAGTTATTACCAGGAAAGATAATAAAAATAGCCTTGGGAAAGCCAAGTTCGAAAGTAAAATCCTTGCTAATAGTCCTGGAGAGGTATGTGGATATATTTGCTTGGCAACCATCAGACATCTCCGGCATCTCTCCAGATGTCATCTCACTCATTATGCATACAGCCAGGGTGCAAGCCAGTCAAGCAAAAAAAAACACAACCACGTTCTGGAGAGGCAGATAGCGATAAATGAAGAAACGAACATTTTGTTAAAAAACGGGTTCATAAGAGAAGTACTATATCCAGACTGGTTATCCAATGTGGTTCTAGTAAAAAAGGCCACTTAAAAATGGAGAATGTGTGTTGACTTTCATGATCTGAACAAGCCTGCCCCAAGGACAGTTATTCGCTAAGGAACATAGACATGTTGGTGGACTCAACAGCAGGATTTGAGGAGTACGCTTTCTTGGATGCTTTGGCAGGGTATCACCAGATCTCGATAAACCCCGAAGACAAAGAAAAAAAGCATTCATTACCCACATAGCGACTTATTATTATATTATGATGCCTTTTGGACTGAAGAACGTAGGAGCCATATACCAAAGACTGATGAACAAACTGTTTGCTGAACAGATGGTTGGAATGTGGAGGTTTATGTAAATGACATGATAGTCAAGAGTAAAATTTTGGGTGATCTACCGAAGGAGCTTGAAGAGACATTTTCCACCATCAAAAAGTACAGCCTTAAGTTAAACCCTGAGAAGTGCGCTTTTGGAGTTCAGTCTGGGAAGTTTCTTGGTTTTGTGATCTCGAAGAGAGGAATGGAAGCCAACCCATCTAAAATTGAAGCCATTATAAGAATGGAGCCATCGAGGTCAATCAGGGATGTGCAAGTATTGAATGAAAAAGTCACAGCGCTCGGGAGATTCATATCCCGTTCGACAAAATGGTGCCTCCCATTCTATAAATCATTGAAGAACCTAAAAAACTTCGCGTGGAGTCTAAAATGCCAGTCCGCCTTTGAAGAACTAAAGAACTTTCTAGGTTTTCCTCCACTGCTTAGCTAACCGCAGCAAGGCAAGAACTTATTCATATACTTATCGATGTCGGAAGGGGCAGTAGGTTCGATTTTAATCAGGAGGAGAACACCCAACAGTTCCCCATATATTATACAAGCAAGGTTCTCCGAGGAGCCGAACTCAGATACCCGATCCTCGAACAGTTAGCATTAGCCTTTGTTAATTCAGCATTCAAATTCTGCCCTTATTTTCAAGCACATATAGTTGTGGTTAGAACCAACACTCCGCTCAAAAAGATCATGCAAAAATCAGAGGCATCAGGCAAAATAACTAAATTGGCAGCCCACCTTGGGGAGTTCGATATCCGGTACGAGCCACGTTCGGCAATGAAGGTCCAGATACTAGCGAACTTCGTTATAGAACTCTATGCTACCCCTAATGAGCCGGACAAAGGAGCGTGAAAACTATATGTTAATGGGGCTGCATCTTTGGAATGGGCAGGCATCGGAGTCGTATTATCCAGTCCAGGAAGAATAGCCATAAAAGGCTTGGCCAGAATATCCTTCCCAGCGTCAAATAACATGACGGAGTACAAGACATTATGCTTTGGACTTGAGCTTGCCCTTGAGGTAAAACCAGACTCTTTGCTCATTCATTTTGACTCATAGTTGGTTGTTAGTCAATTGACAGGAAAATTCAAAGTCAAAGAGCAAGTAATGGTGAAATACCGGGAAGTGGTATCTGTCCTGCTAGCCCAATTAGAAGGAGGGAGTTCGTGGACAATTGAATAAATACCTCAGGAGAAAAATAGAGAAGTTGACTCCCTAGCTAAAGTGCCATCCTCAAACAATGCAGTGAGATCGGGCAATGTAGTATGAGCCATTTTCACCTAGCCCTTCTACGAGAATTTCATAGTTTAGACGAATAGGCAGATGGATGAACGGCGGTTGCCAATCTATCAATTTTTAGACATAAATGTCCTCTCAGAAGATCAGGTAGAAGCAAGGAAAATGGTTCAACAATCTACTCTATATTTTATATTGGATGGAAAACTGTACCGAAGATCATATTTTCATCCCTGGTCACTATTCCTAAGTATGGAGGAAGGGAACTATGTGCTCCGAGAGATACACGAGGGGATTTATGGGGCGCACGAAGGAGCTCAAATAATAGCTCGAAAAGCCTTACTACAGGGATACTATTGGCCAAGCATGGAAGCAGATACAAAGGAACTGGTGAAGAAATGTGATAAGTGCCAGTGGTTCGGTAAAATAATCCAGGAGCAAGCAGTGCGACAGACCTCGATATACAGTCCTTGGTCCTTCACACAATGGGGGATAGACATATTAGGATCATTCCCACCGGCAACCGGACAACGAAAGTTCTTGGTGGTAGCGGTCGACCACTTCAATGTAGTTAGGCTCTGCTAGGCTCGATATGAACCTAATTCGATGTAGTTAGGCTTAATCTGAATTTAGTCTAGTCTAAACCTAACTTTGCTTCGTGTTGGGCCTATATTTTATTTATGTGAATTTGGATCAAACTTGCAAAGAAAAAAAATTAAAAGCTCAATTAAACCTAATTTGAATCCAATCCACTTGAACCACCATATGATTCATTTGAGCCAATATATATTTTTTATAGTAATTTTTTAAATATGTTATAATTGTATTGAAGAGTTGAATTTAATTAAAATAATGAATTAAATGGATTGATCCATAGTTTTGCTATTAGAGCTATCATGCGATCCGTCTATGCCAACATTCAACGAATTTATAGATTGATCAAAATTTATTCAACTCTTTTGCGCATTAGCTCACTTATAACCCAACTCAAACCCATATAATCTAATTAATTTATTTACCAGCTATATTTTTGAGTCAAAAGTTTTTTTTTTTTTTGAAAAAAAATGATATTTATAAAAAGAAAGATCAAATACAAGGAGGAACATTCTTTGTTGAAAGAATCAAACATTAAGGAAGTTTTAGCTAGCTTGTGAGCTTTACAATTATTTGTCCTACTTACTCAAGAAAGACTGACATCAGGTAAGCGAGATAAAAAGGATTACAATTAGAAATGATTATACCATAGTCTGAAAGATCAACCGACAATACGCAAATATTAAAAAGTTAATATTATCATGATCTCTGTATTAAATTTAAGACATGCCGAGTCTGATTTGCACTGTATATATATATAATATTGATAGAACTATTTTTATATATTACTCCCTCGTTTGTCTTCATTTGTCTGTTGCAGAAGAAAGGCATATTTATTATTAATATAATTAAGAACCGAACACATTATACTTTTGAAATTTAAGAATATATATATATATATATATCCACTTAATTAGCAATCTTTTTTTTTAAGAGTATATGAATATCATATGACCCTTGATTAACAAATAACTATGTGACAAATAGTAGACGAAGCAAGCATTCGTCCTCGCATTTATTTAAGTTGAACTAAAACCTAAGAACGTAGTTTTGCGGAAACAAGCTGCGCGTGGCAATAACAAGTAATAAGCAATTGCAGAAAACAACAGAAATACAATTATTTTTCAGAAAGACAAAATTAAAATCTTATTATATATATATATATATATATATATATATATATATGGTAGAAATTGTAATTTTTATAAAAATACATTGAATGGGCAGTGGGGCCTTAGAGGAATGGGAAAAGAAGGAACGTCAAAGGACCCTTGAATAATCTATGAAATGCCTCTCCTAAAATAATAAAAGTTAATGAGTTAAAATAAAAAATCAAAAAAATTAGCTAGTGTTATAGATTCTACCAGAAAAGTATGCTATTATTAAATCAATTATTTGACTTCCTCGAGATTGCCTCAATTTTCTTTTTTCATGCTTGTTTTAAAATTCTTCAATTGATAAAAGTCACAAAAAAAAAAAAAAGTAGTAGTTCTATTAATCAAATGAAATGAAGGTGAAATTGACAGATGTGGGCACAAATTTTCCACGTCCCATCTATTTATCTTCCATTTTCCTTAATTAAAATGAAATATAAATACGACCATAAAAATTTTGTACATCAAATATATTTTAAATGTGAATTGTTTTATAAAAAAAAATAAAAATATTAGTTTTCTTTAGCTAATGTCCGTACGCTATATATGGTTCTCAATATGAATTATTCTTATAAGAATTCAATAATATGCTGATAAATAAGTAAAAAAAAAAATTCATTATATGATGAATTCTTATAAGAAATCAATACTCCTTTATAATAAAATAAATGTAAATAAAAATTACATTTTACATATTACTACTAAAAAACATAAAATGATTGCTAAGAATGAGAAATGCATGATGTGACTTGAAAAATTAGAAACTTGTATGCTTATCATTAGAATATAGGGGAAAAAAAAAAGCAAAGTAAAATGTAAAAAGAAAAAAAAACCTATAGCAATCCTGATAATTATAAAAAATAGAGATGTGCAAAACCCGATCCGATATATCCAAAAAATCCAACCCAAAGTATTTGAGTGGAATTATTCGGATCAATATGATCGGTTCGGGTTTAATTATTAACAAAATTTTAGTTCGGGCTAAATTCCTACTAAACCCAATCCGACCGAATACATATATATATGCTTTTTTTTCCACTCTGGCCCCCCTTCTCCTTTCGCTGATCTACTCCTTCCCTTTCCTCCTTCCATCGATCTCTCTCTCCTCCTTTCATGGCGTTATTTGCTTTCATATCTCTGGAGATCTCTTTGTTTCATGTTTCCTTTTCTCTCTCTCTCTCTCAAGATCTTTGAAGCTGCTTTCTTGGAGCAGATGAAGGATTGCTTTCTTAATTTGGACTTTGGTTTTTTTTTTTATCTTCTTGTCTAATTTGTACAAAAGATAAAGGATTGTTTTTTGATATTGTTTGATTAGATTTAAAATGGGTAATTTTTGATCTTGTCTGGGTTATTGATCTTGTTTTTTTTATTTAAATTGTACAAAAATAAAATTAGTTTTTTTTTTAATTTTTTGATTTGTTCTATGGTTCTTTTCATGCTTCTAATTTTTCAACTTTGTTTGTATAAGATATATTTTGTAAGGAAATTATATTTTGCTTTTTTAGTTTATTTTCTTTTAAAATTATTGATGTAATTAGTCTTTGTTTCATTCATTTTTCCTAGCCATTTGTTATTGAAAAGTATGAGATTTTGAGTTTCTATAAGAACTCTGTTTCTCCTGTGTTAGTCTTTGTTTCATTTATTTTTCCAAGGCATTTGTTACTGAAAAGTCTGAGATTTTGAGTTTCTATAAGAACTCTGTTTCTGTTGTGTCTGTGTACTAAGTTGGGATTCAGTTCATCACCATACGGGTTGCTCGGGTTAAATAGGTTGGGATCCAAAAAAAATTAGATTAATCAGATTGGGGTCCGAGTATAAAGTAGGGTAGAGTCGAGTAGAGAAACAAAGAAAATTTCAAATTTTGGGTTAATCGGGTTTGGATTCGGACCCGAACCTGTTCGAAGCACACCCCTAATAAAAAATCTTTGGATTTTCTTCATTAGGGTAAGAAAATAAATCTTTATAATCATAACGTATAATTAGATTTGTTAAAAATTTGACCCAACTCGCGAATTAAATTTGTATGATCTCATTTATTATACAACATAACTTCTATAAGTTTTATTTAAAAAACAAAAAATAAAAAGAAACAAAACTAAACCAACACATATAGTAAAGCTAAGAAATAAAATTAAAGTTGTTTTTCTAGGCAATCAAGACATCTAATCAGAAACAAATGCTGATGCAAATCACGGTTCAATTCTAATGAAGTATTTAAGGAATGATTAGAATGACGTTTTTCTTCTCTTTCCTGTCTTTTTTTTTTTTTTTTTTATGGAGGGTTAATGATAATTAGAATGTCCATCATCAACCAAATGGAAGATTAATAATCAAAACACTTAGGATATAAAGAAAGAAAAATTTTGGTGGGTGTCCTTTTTATCAATGATTATAGCCTAAGTGCTAATTTCCTTTCGAATTTGATATTAGAAGTGACTTTTCTGCGCTCTCTAAGCACGCTTGCACAACAATCCATCACAGGATCACTACTACAATTTATTTTATACAAAACAGATTAATATATATAAATAAATGATAATCTAAGTATAAAATCAGTACTCTTTAATATTCAGATATGATCCAAACTGTCTAAACATTATTAGCATTAATTAACAATTAAATCGTAACTGAACCGACTGTTGTTAGCTTGTAACTAATATTTACACAGCCGATGACTTATTTAATAAAGTTTGGTTACACACTATAAAAGGATCTTTATTGCTATTATGTATGCTATCCAAAGCTCTATGCCCTCTCTTCCTAACTTGACCATTGCCTCTCTTGCCAAAAACTCGTCAAATTATTCCCTTTTCCTATCACCGAAATTTTATTAGCAACCATTAGTTCGGTATTTGAAATTCACTGATATGACTAATTCAACTTTGTATTAAAAAAACAGACCTTAGTATACTTTAATTACATGAAATGAATGCTGAAAGGGCTTTCACATATGTAATTACATGGCAATATATGTTAAAGCATAATTTAATTATATGTCAACTTGGAGGATTAGATAATGTTAAATATATGATTGTTCTCGTGCTAATGATCCATATGATTTGAGAGCTAAAAACTTGAGGTCATAATTGAGGTTTAGGCATCCACATGTTTAAGAGGACAAGATTTTTGAAAATCCATTCTTGTTTTGAATAAACCACTTCCATAATTTTATAGTAAGACCTGGCTATATTGGTCTTTCCAATATAAAAATTCCACCATTAATAGCAGAATCATCACTAAATCCTTCAAGCAGAAACCTAATAACTAAAATTAATGCTTATTAATTGCACTCATTCATATAATATTTTACAAATAAATATCTATTTGGTGTTTAATTAAGCTTTGCGCGTGTAAAGTTATTTATACATGTCATGATTGTAATAGCTGACCATTTTCTTTAATATGTAAACATAGTCTTGGTTAATTGATTAACTCGTGATAACTAACTAGTTATTTGTCAAACTTACAGATGAGTATGAACCGGTTAATCGGTTTATTAGTAAAAAAATTAATTAATCTATATACATCGATTTTTTCAAAAGACTAACCGTTAATCAGTCTATTACAATCAATTAGCCAGTTCATCGATTTTGATTTTTTCGATTGGTTAATTAATTTTTTTCGGTTAACTACTACAATTATAAAATACAATTAAAAATTTAAAATATCAAAATACTTAAAAATAAAAATTGAATAATATACTTAATTCAACCTATTGTTCAAACAACTTGTTAAATTGAGTATACTTTATTCAATTTCTTCAAATTTTATTCATTTATGTATTTGTATTTTAAATAGTAATCACCCATTAGCATTTATGAACCAAATTAGGAATTAAGTAGATACAAAATATTATACTATTGGATAAAAAAAATTGTAGATAAATGATTACTGATTGTATAATATGCACTAATATTATCTTTAGGATGGTGGGGTTGGATATGGTAATATATAAGTGAACCCTTTATTTTTCTAAATGCTACATAATACACTGAGATTATTGTATCTAATAATCTTGAATTGACTATTATATCTAATTGTACTATGTAGCATTTAAAGGAAAAAATGGTGCACTTTGATAAAGTTTAGAAGATAAGAAATCGCCTGAAAAATTTAGATATGTAATGAATTTTCTTGAAACAATTAAAAATGGTTTTTAATTATATATTCTTAATTGAATTTGCGCAACTTTTTTCCGTATATATCTCTACATTAATCGATTAGAATTTTTCTTGGAGGATGAGCTAGGAGAATTAAAATGAAGTGGACTTGCGATAATCTATTTGCGTTAGTAAATAAATAAATTAATTAATCAATTGTTATAACCCGATTTTTTTTAATTATTCATTTTATAATTTTTTAAAAATCTAATAAATCTTTTAATAATTAATAAATATTAAATAGATAAATAATAACTGAAAATCCTTTTTCCCCACTTCCCTAATTTTTAGTCCCCCTCTTCTAATATAACTCCTCCTCTAAAAACCTAAATACAGAATATTGCCAATCCAAAATACAAAACCTTTTGGACTCCGTTGCTTTACCATCTTCACCTCTGCACCATTGGGATTTTAGTGTTGCAATTCATAATTTCCAGGTTAGTTAAATTAAACTAAATAATTAATTTTTTTGTTATTATTACTATCATTATTTTTTTTTCTTTTCTTCGAGATGCTTTGATTTTGTTTCCTTGGATATTTTTGATGTTTTGTTTCTTCAGCATTCTTTCACTTTGTTTTCTTTGGCATTGGTTTCCTTCGGCACTTTGATGCTTTGCATTAAGATTTTACTTCTATTTATTTCTTTATTCTTCTTACAGAATATACTCTTTGAAAATTTAGAAAATCAATTTATATAATTTGCATACATTTCTTTTAATCAAATAAAGAATGGCTTTTAAAGTTTTTGCCCTTTCTTAAAGTTAATCTATTTTCATGATTCTCTTCCTATCAATTTGAAATTAGTATATATATAATTAATTAAATGTTTTAGTAATGATTATTTTATGTAATTTATTAGTTTTCCTATTTAACTATTGCTTGTACAGTGCAATACGTTTTCCATTGTATATATGTATGAATATATTATTTCCTTATGTATTAGTCATGACTTTTCATGGTTTTAAACAGTGTTAAGTAATTCTAAAATTGTGGACCATCTCTTTTAAGTGTGAAAAAAAAAACAAAATATGTATGTTTTATATCATGGGTAAATTTTTAGCTCAAATATATAAATATATGTTAACAAATATCTTTTAAATAAAAGTACAATTTCGCACAAAATTGCCCAATGAACATATAAATTAAGTCTCATTATTGCTCTCAATATTTAGTTTATCTTTATCCGAATAAATACTCAAATATTCTATGTTATAGTGCTAGAAAATATTGCTAAGTCGTTAAAATAGTTAGAGTGATTGATATATATTTTTTACTATGATCAAGAAACTCCAGTACGCCTTCCGATAGAGTGAATAGCTTGCTTTTGAGTTTTGGATCTCGCTTAATTGAAATTTCAGGTGAGTGGTAGTTATAATACATAATTGTTTTCTAAAACTGCCCTTTAAATTTTTACTCAAAATATTTTAGTTTACTTAATTTTGTTTATTTGCTTTCAATATTTTTATCAAGTAAATTTATGCAATTTACCTTTATTCTAATTTTCTACAAGTTTTTATGAATTTTTATTGTATTAGTTTTTATGCAAATTTCAGTTGTTATTTATTATGTTGATTTAACTGGTATATTTATTCATTTAATTTTTACTTAAATCGAATATATCCGTTTTAGAGTTTTAGATTCTGGGAAAAGGCTTCTGAATTATTCTCTATTTATTATCTGTTTCAATAAATGATTGATTTACCTATATGAAATTATTTGAACTTGTATCGAATTTATTTGCGTTACAGTTTATCTGAATTTATTTATTTTCTGCTTTGAAATTATATTTGTTTTCTGATTTGAAATTATGTCTGATTTCTGCTAAATATCAGTCATCTATTACACTGGTGAAAATTTGTTTTCAAACTGGTACATGTGATAAGTTATTATATGTATCTGTATCTGGCTCTATTTGCGCAATCTGTTATCTGATTCTGCACCTGGTTTCGCCACGGATATCACATAATAGGAAATCGCATAACTTGTTGTCATGCATCATATTCCATTGACATCTGCATTAGAAGCATTGCATGATATCTGTGATGGGGACATTATGTAAGGCCCCAATAGTGATCCTAATAGAAATGTGTATAATATGGATTTAATTAAGTTAATTAGTGACTTAATAAGTTGGTAAGGTTAAGATTTGGGGGAAAAATTATAATTACATAGAGCTAGTGGAGGCTAAGGTAATATTTAAGTCTTTTAAAGGCTAGTGGGGGTCATTTTGTTTGCCATTTTTAACCCAAAGGTATGGAAAAAACAAATAAATAAAGAAATGAAAAAAAAAAAGAAAAGAGGAGAGGGGAGTATGGAACGGGGAAAGAGGGAACAGGAAGAGAAGGAGAGGGCGGAGGGAGGCGCTGCCGCCGATCAACGGCGCCCGCATCGGCGATCGGCGCGGCTGCCACCACCTCCTCGTCGTCTCTTCCCTCCAGCAAGCACCTGCATTTCTCTTTTTCTCCTTGGTCAGATCCGTTTCCTCTTCCTTCCGATGACCAGCGGCAGCGGGTGGTGTCACGGAGACCACCAGAAAGCTCTTCATGGTGAGATGGATCTTTCGGTTGTCGTCGATCGTCCCCACTCGTCGGCGAAGTGTAGATCGGAGCACGTGGCAGCCGACGGTTCCTGGCGATTTTTCGGCCAAACCACGATGCCTTGAGGTGCGTGAAGACCACTGGAAAGCTACCGGTGACTCTGGCTTCAGGCACGAGGCTTCGACGAGGCTCCGAACAGGCAGAACGGAGGAGGCATTCTGGGCTTCGATTCTACGGTATAGGAACTAGTTTTCTTGAGAATTGCTCCCTAATTTTATGCAAAAATGTATAATTTAGTAGTTATAAATGTATTAATATGTGTCTTGTGAGCTTATGTCAAATGATGGTATTTTGAGGAGATGTATATGTTAAAGGCAATTTCTACAGTAGTTGTGTAAGGGTGATAATGATAAACTTTAGGATGGAGAAATGGTTTTGGTGGCAAAGGAAAAATGAAATGTGTTGAGCATTGATTTACGAAGATATGGAACAAATAATAGTAATAGAAGGTATAGTAATTATAGATCTTAGAATGACTTAAATTTGTTGGTTGCGAAGTTATCATAAATGATTATGAACATTAAATGTATATGTAATCGTATAGGTATAAATATTTGCTGCATGGCATAATTATAAACCTATCCGTAAAGGACATGAGTTCGTAAAATTGTGTATATATATGTATAAATATGATATATGTCTAGATGCTTATTTAGTGTATGCTTAATTTGAGAAATGATATCATTAATTATAGTACATGATGATTTAATTGACTTGATAACTGTATTAATTAAGTATGAATGGGAGATGATGTAAGTAAGTACAATGGGGCATGAAAGATAGCCTTGATGGATCAGAAAGGTACGCTCCCATGCTGTGTTGACATGCTTAAGTAAGATTTCATGCAGGTGTAACTTATATGTGTATGTTTTTATAAGTACTATATTATAGCACTCGAGTAAACATAATTTTGTGAGATACACCCAACACGTCTTTAAATTCTTAATGCAGGTTTGGAACAATTAATTAAAAAAGAAATATACATGGAATATTAGATAATCTCATTCTATAGAGCAATTAGCATAATTAATTGATGAAGCTTGTATACGGCAATTGTGAAATATAATATATTATTGTTTTACTTAATTGAGTTAGCATGAAAACAAATATATATCATATCTGTGCGTTAAATATAAAATGTATAGCTACAAGGATAATAATTAATATGGAGTATTACAGCATGAAGAAGTGTGATATAACTTGATGTTTAAGTGATGAGACTATTGTAAAGCATTAAAAATGAGACATGTCATATGTAAAAGTATAAATGAGTATGTATTGTTTCTAAATTGAAATAGAATGGTTATGAACATGTGTCTTCGATTAATGTAATTAAAGTACATAGCTATATAAATTATCTTGCATAACTATGTGATTATTTGATGCAATTATAACATGTCTAAAGGTTATGTTGGGTGATTGGCATAATTAAAGTTCGTAAAGGTATAAATCTAGACCAGAAAACATGTTAGAGGCATAGTTAAGTGATAGATTCCTCCATGATTGTAATATGTAAAGCTTTTATTTCTATAAAGTAGTAATTTTAATGCATTTTGTGCTTGACTCGATATTTTAATCTTGTATTGGCACGATTTAGAGTTGGTTAAATGCTTCTGGAGATTTGATTTATTATGTGTATACACATATACCGATATTGGCTGTCTGACCATGTTATGCCTAAATGATATTTAAGGCTTTTGAAAAAGAAGTTATGTATTTGTTAGCCTATAGTTATAGTTCAGTCGTGGATTGAATAGGCGCCTATAGGGATATTGCAGCTGCTTCTGTTGACCCCGTTTGGATCTTTGTCCTTCGTGGACTTCTGATTGTCCTTATTGGACCATTATTTGATCCCGTGGGGATCCTCTGTTTGATATCTTCGGATATTCTCTGATCCCGTTATCCACTTTTGGGACTTAGGCAGGCTAACTTCAATATGGTGTAAAAATATAAGTAATCTAAACTACCAGTGCTTATCCTGTATCTCATTTGTATTTGGAATATGCAAAAGTATACATATGAAATTACACGTAGGTTTAAACTCTTTGAGGATGTTCTCAGCATTTTTCCTTTTTGATAAATGGTGCCAGGTGATAAATTAACCTTTATTTAGTATTTCAAATTATTGCCTGCTTGCTTTCTGATGTTTTTCTTGAATATGGTTTACTTTTTGTTAATGTTTGTGCATCTTCCTATTTCATCCCTTTTTTCTACAAATGATGCTTTTCCAGCTATTTCAAGCTGTAGTGAAGTCTATTTCTATAATATAGAAACCTTTACCATTTCTTTCTTTAGTTTTGTGCTCACGATTTATGGTGGTTGGCTCATGAAAGATAGTTATTTTAGACTTATAAATGTAAACATGATATATATTCGATTTGATTCTTATATTATCATGTTATAAATTAATGTCTGGTATAAGGGGCAACATATTATGCCATGACATATTATGTACCATGCAGAGATGGTGGTTTAATTACTGCATTTATATATGTATATGGACACTGATGTATTTTTGGAAGATTTGTTATAATTGAATTTATAAGATGTACACTACGAATTGTGCATGGCAATGCCTTCAGGTATGATTATATGTTTTGCTTGACTCTGAGAAATTGACATGTGATATTTCACTCATATGTGTGATTGAACGATTTAATATTGATTTATAAGGAAATAAAAGTGAAACTAACATGTGTATTGGTAATAGCTATGTAGATAAAGAAGAAATAGTTTTTAACAAGGTAACTGGTAAGGTTATGTGAGTTATCCAAAATTTGCATACTATAAGCACAATATATATATATATATATATATATATATATATCATTTACTGCAACTGCTATACGTATTTGTTGTATATCTTAGTGATTAGGCAGTATTTGTTGATCCTTATAGGAAATTTCTTCTATAGAATATTTTGTTGTTCTCTACTAAGCTTTATAGCTTAGCACGGGTTTTGTTATCCATGTAGGTAACATGATAGGCTTATTTTTTGTTAGACAACTGCTTTGGCTTAACCATCAGAAGAGGAAATCTAGTTTCGGGCAATTAACCTTTGAGGTTCACAGATGTAGCGAGGCGATTTTAAATGTAAATTGCTTTTTATTTTAGAGTTTTATAGCGGTTTAAGAGTGTTATTTGTAATATTTAATTATCTTAAGAAATGTGATAAATAATGAGAATAGATGTATGAGATACTTGTACAGATTATTTTTGTATTGTTGTGCCCCTGAAGGGCTGAGGAAAATTGTTTGATTTTCAGGTGGATTATATAAGTTTTTAGGCGTTATATTGCTGGATTTTTATTTGGTAATTAGTCATTTGGATAATTATAGTTTTATCGGCTTGCTTAATTTATAAGTATTTCTTTTTGGACAAGCTTGGAGTCGATGGGTTAGTTAAGATTTAAAAAAAAATTCCGACTTATCACTTGTTTCAGTTAGACTATTCACTAAGGGTGTTACACATTAGTTATCTGGCCTTTGGTGGTGTGGAGTATAATCACCATGTTAAACTGTACTGTGGTTTTGATCTGTTATTTTAAACTGTTAGTTATTTATTTAAAAAAATTTTCTGCTTACTAAATGATTTATTTATGGGTTATTATTTCTGTTTTTAGTTGATGAATTTATTTTATTCGATTACTCTGAACCTTTGCTTGTTCTCAGTCCGTTGTGTGCTGTAGTTATCATTCACTGAGTCATTGTACTAAAACCACGTCTGCTCTACTCTTTTTGTTTGCAGATTAGTAGTTCAATTCAGCTAGTGCAACTTTCATCCTTCGGTTGGCAAGCATCTTAATTTCTTTTGGTATTGATTTCCAATTAGATAATATTATCTTTCAGTTAGAATATTAGTCGAACTTCGGAATCTCAAATTGATTTTTTTATATTTTGTGAATACTCTATAGTTTAACTTTTGGAATGTATTCATAACTTTAAGTTTGGATTTTGAACTTTAGCACTCTTGCTCACTGAATACTTTTGAGGGATTGGATAATTCATGTAGTTTGTTAGTTCAGTTAGGCTTGCATGAACTATTATTTAAATAGTTTATGCGCCGGTCATGACCGATTTTGGGTCGTGACAAAGTTGGTATCAGAGCACAGTTTAGAATCCTGTAAACTACGAAGATAGGTTTCAAAACTTACTTGTTCACATTTTCTTTTTTAGATATCTATATGATATAAAAATTGTTACCTCTTTTGCTAAATCCCTTAATTGCTCAATTGATGCCACGTTTAAGTTTTACCTAATCTTCTGTATCTCCATATCTGTCTATGAAGTTTAGTAGAGTACCTAAACTTTTAGAGTATCCTTTGTCTGTGGCAATAACTGTAGGGGATGTTTTACATGCAGTTTTGGTTTATAAGGACTGTAGGTTATAGATTGGGAGTAAAGAGATATTAGTTGACCTTGTATTATTGGATATGCTAGACTTTGAGCTAATTTGAGTAATGGACTGGTTGGTATCTTATCATGCTACAATAGATTATTATGACAAGTCAGTTACTTTTAAATATTTCTGTGAAGGAAAAGTTTCTTCTTTAGGGACATCATAATAACGGTCCAAATAATCTAATCTACTATGTAAGAAATGCTGGGAGTTTTTGGCCTATGCTAGGAATATGTAATCTGATGAGGTTAGCGTAGATTCTTTATTTATTTGATTGAGGTTAGAGAAAAGAGGTTAATTAGGCCAAAGTTGATACAATCGACTTTAAAGATGGTTGTTGTTATTCGAGATAGACTTTCGGCAACTCAAGTAGATAGAAGAGTTATATTAAGCGTAAAGATGTATAGTTCACTCACTATAACACCCTAAAAATTTTGATGTTGTGAATAAGAGCATTAGAACTTAAGAACGTATTTGACTTGAAAATAGATAATACTCAACTCTGATAATAATTAAGTCTTAAATGGATATAACTAAGGTGAATAAGTTGGTTTAGATTCAAATATGACTATTATCTAAACTCGAAAATTTAAGCAATGGAAATTTATTTTGCCTAAAGGATTTGAGACTTAGAATTCGTCGGAATCATCCACGTAGATAAATAAAATAAATATATGATAAGTACAATGTAATGGCCTCAACGTTGGGCTGATCGTGAATAGTACTTTTCGACAATGAATAGTATCTCCGGACTGAAAATTTTACCTGGAAGTGAAAAATATTTTATTGGACTATTGGAAAGTACTAGTCACGGGTAGTTCGGGATTAAAATTTGAAGTAAATTTGAGATCAAATAGGCCTCCGATAGCCAAAAGAACGAAAACCGAGAAATTAGAATTTAGGGTTTTTAAGTGAATTTTGGATCGTTTTGGTTATTTAAAATAGCAAATGAAGTCTAAAAATTATTAAAAATTACATATATGCCTAAAATAATATTTAGATTATTTTGGTAGCAAAAAGTGAATTTTTCGGTAATATCGGTATTTTTGAATCGGACCGATAAAATTGAATCGGATCCAAAATGAACTCCGATTGGGCTGAAATTTTAAGTATAACCTATTTTTAATGTGATATGGATAATGAAATTAATTTTGAAGAGAATTGAAGTTGAAAAGTGGGAGAAATTAATTAAGACCAATTATCAGGTAATTATCGGGCTTAAATAATTAAATAGTTCAAGCCCAAATTAAGCCCGTACCAAGGCCCAATTTGAAGACCTATATAAGCCCTTCCTCTCCAGAAAACTCCAGCAAAAACCAGTGTCTTCTTCAGCTCCCTTGGTAGCCGAACTCCCTTTCCCTCATTTTCTTCTCTTTTTCTTTCAATTCTTCACCAAATCAAGGCCTAAGGGAGTGATTTCAGCCTCTCTAGAATACCCTAGCCAGTTCTAATCTTTGATTCAAGGAAGAGAATCAAGAGAAATCAAGGGTTAAAGTTTATGTGTCAAATTTAGGTAAGTGAATTAATTAATTTTAATTTGGTTTTTAGGTGCCTACTACTAGTTTTGGGTGCCTAGAGTTCATTTTTTCTGTTAATTTTAGCATTTGAGGCCAAAATATTTTAGTTTACATTGATGGAAATTTTGGCCTATGAAGGAATTCAAGAGGAGGAGCAAATCTCTCAAGCCAAAGGTAAAGGGAAGGAAGTCTATGCAAGAATAATCAATAGAAAAATGTGTGTGACTAATTAATCCTTTTATTTCCCTATGAATTAAGTGAATTTCCTTTAGGTTTCTTAAGAATAATTTCATATATTGAGGTATAATTGAAAGTAATGCTATATTCATGTATTTAAGACTTATATATGCTTATTAGAGACCTTAAATGTAGTTAAAAGAATTTATATGGTAGAGTTGTAGTGTAGGTCGAATGGTATCTCAAAAGAAATTAATGTAATTTTGAGTTATTTTAGTGATTTTAAGCTTTCTAATGTTAATACTAATGTAAATAAATAGCTATGATTTTTTATAGAATTTTTGGAAATTAAATGAATATTTTTGGAATAAATTTTAGTTAGGTATTAGTTGAAAAATGTGAAATTTGAATGAATTATGGCATAATTTATAGATTAAATGGTGAACTACTGTGAAATGATTCATAGATTGTGTAAAGAAGACTGATTGTAATTATAAGGCACTGATACTGTATTGACAAGGAATGAAAAGTAAGGAAAATAATGAAAGATTAATTAATAAAAGGAAAAAATTAAGAAAATGTGTGCCCTTAAAAAGAGTCAGGCAGTAAAACCTAATTCAAGATATAATTGGCTGACTATAAGGATATATATATATATACAGCGGTGCAAGTCATGGTAACTTGTTTTACTATGGTTGGATCGTTAATCTCCATAGTATATATCATACGTACTGTCATATGTTCATATGTTATATGAGGGATGATACTTGGAGGTTATTTCTCATTTTGTTGTGACCCTGTGGGGTCCACGTCCCGTATATCCGGTTTGAGAGTTTTATACCAGGTCAGTACTAGGGGCATATTGATAAGAAAATGTTAAAAGTGTAAAAAGGAAGTTAAAATAGAAGTTTAATATGAAAAAGTGCTAAAATGAAAAGAGTTTAAAAGTTTAAGAGTAAAATGATAATTTTTCCAAAAGATGAAGTTAATGAGTAAAAATGAGAAGTAAACAATTAATAAGGGTAAAATGATAATTTGGTCAATTAATTGTATAAAAAGTCAACCTTAATAAGTTAAAGGACTAAAATATAATTTTACATGAAAGAAGATAATACAAGGATTAATCAGTAAATTATAAGCTAATTAATAGGTATAAAAGGGCAAATTAGTAATTAACAGTATAAAAAAAGACATTTTTGAAATAAATGAGAAGTTTAAGGACTACATTGAGAATATAGTAAAGTTTATAACTTAAATCGAAAATTAGTTGTTAATAAAACAAATATTGCTTTTAAATAAGAAAAATCAATAATAAATAACTTAATTAAAATTAGTTAGAAAAATGGGTATTTATAAGGGAAATGCTATGATTTTTAGTCACCACTGGGCATGTTTAATGCTCAGCACGTAAGATTTACTGTGTGCAGGTACAGATAGTTTGGAGCGTGGATACACGGAAGATAATTGATGTTGAAGAACTAAAAAGAATATTTTGTGGCATGTATATATATAGCTATGATGTTTTGTATTATGAGGACAATATTGTAGAGATAATCATACTTTGTATTGTATATTGTATAGAGTAGTATATGGATGAGGAATTGCAGAGAATAGATGGTATGCATGTGTTGTGTGATGATATATGCGGATTTGACATATGATTGGATATAAACTGTTGTACCTCTGAGAGATTGTGTGATTGTCTGCTTTGCAAGAGGTTAGTTAAGAATATAGCCGTTATATTGTCAAAATTTTATTAAATATATAGTAAATTCTAGACAGTTATAAATCAGCGATTAATGAAATTAGGTATGCAAGTTGATTGTTAAGTAAAAAGGATAAAAAAAATTTGATTATTCGCATAGTCCGGTAAAACTGTTACAGTAAGGGTGTTACATACAAAGTGGTGAAGAAAGTGGTATATGTGATTAAGGTAATCTAATGAGATTATAAGGATGAAATTTGAGTATATGGTTAATAAAATATTTTGACTTATACCGATGTATGTAAATCATTATAGAGTTATACGCAATGGATTATAGTAACTTAGAATATGACCATAAAAGCCATATGATAAGAGTATATAATCAGGAGATACAATATGTTTAGCTATGGGAAAGAAGAATGAGTCTTGTAGATTTTTTTGGTGAGAAACAGACAATGAGAAATTAGACGACTTCGAGCTAAGCTGAACATATTAGGAATGTTTAATATGGTGTAATAGATATTACTCATGCTACAGAAAAGATCAGTCTATTCGATCTGTATCAAATTGAAGTCATATCAAGGCTAAAGAGGAGGATGTATCGAAACAACCGTTTATTATATATCTTAGATTCTCTCTTAATTTTGGCATGTATATTCAATGAAAAAAAAATTTGGAGACACGTAAGTTGTGAGAAGTCTTAAGTCGTTTTGCGTATATATATATATATATATATATATATATATATATATATATATATATATATATATATATATATATATATATATATATATATATATATATTGATATTGTTTATGACATGTTTATGAGATGGATTGAACTATCTTATGACTAAGTGATATATGGAGGATGGAGTTTGTACTTGCGTTGGAGTTTGAATTGATTTGTGGTTGATGTGATTGAGATACCCATTAGAAATGTTTATTGTTTTTTAATAGGAGGAAATATGACCCGTACAGGGAAATTTCTATCCAATTTTTGGCAAAAATGTATGGTGGCAGTTCAATCGTTGAGATAAGTTAAAAGAAATTTTGTAATTTAGTTTTAAGTGTCTTTAGATGATCGTGTAGCATCCAATATTCAGATTGCTTTATGGTCTGGGTATAGATGTTACATTCATGGTTAGCGATCTTGGGTTTTTGAGAGTTCCACCTATGAAAGATGTTATGAGATTTGGCAAAAAGAGAAATTGAGTCCTTGCTATATTGTGCATTTAGAAATTCTTAAAAGTTTGTTATAGTTACACATTGCTTGGCTCTTCTACCTAACTTATCTCATGCGCATCCAATATTAAACATTTAGTATATTCCAGATTCTTCTAATGTTTTTCAACCATAAATCATTAAGTTTAATGAAAATTTGCCTTATAAGGAGCAATCGGTAGAGATTTTGGATCATCAGACTAAGAAGCTTCAATCAAAGCAAATTCCGTTGGTTAAAGTTTTATGGCAGCACCATGGGGATAATGAAGTTACATAGGAGCTTAAGTCTAAAATGCAAGCTAAGTATCCTCAGCTATTTTTTAACTTAGGATAGTATCTTTTGAACTTTTGGATAGAAATTCGAGGATGAATTTCCTATTAGGGGGGAAGAATGTTATAACCCGTTTTTTTTAATTATTCATTTTATAATTTTTTTTAAAATCTAATAAATCTTTAATAATTAATAAATATTAAATAGATAAATAATAACTGAAAATCCCTTTTTCCCCACCTCCCTAATTTTTAGTCCCCCTCTTCTAATATAACTCCTCCTCTAAAAACCTAAATACAGAATATTGCCAATCCAAAATACAAAACCTTTTGGACTCCATTGCTTTACCATCTTCACCTCTGCACCATTGGGATTTTAGTATTGTAATTCATTATTTCTAGGTTAGTTAAATTAAACTAATTAATTAATTTTTTTGTTATTATTACTATCATTATTTTCCTTTTCTTTTCTTCGAGATGCTTTGATTTTGTTTCCTTGGACATTTTTGATGTTTTGTTTCTTCAGCATTCTTTCACTTTGTTTTCTTTGGCATTGGTTTCCTTCGGCACTTTGATGCTTTGCATTAAGATTTTACTTCTATTTATTTCTTTATTTTCTTCTTACATAGTATACTCTTTGAAAACTTAGAAAATCAATTTATATAATTTGCATACATTTCTTTTAATCAAATAAAGAATGGCTTTTAAAGTTTTTGCCCTTTCTTAAAGTTAATCTATTTTCATGATTCTCATCCTATCAATTTGAAATTAGTATATATATAATTAATTAAATGTTTTAGTAATGATTATTTTATGTAATTTATTAGTTTTCCTATTTAACTATTGCTTGTACAGTGCAATACGTTTTCCATTGTATATATGTATGAATATATTATTTCCTTATGTATTAGTCATGACTTTTCATGGTTTTAAACAGTGTTAAGTAATTCTAAAATTGTGGACCATCTCTTTTAAGTGTGAAAAAAAAAAAACAAAATATGTATGTTTTATAGCATGGGTAAATTTTTAGCTCAAATATATAAATATATGTTAACAAATATCTTTTAAATAAAATTACAATTTCGCACAAAATTGTCCAACGAACATATAAATTAAGTCTCATTATTGCTCCAAATATTTAGTTTATCTTTATCCGAATAAATACTCAAATATTCTATGTTATAGACTTATAGTGGTAGAAAATATTGCTCAGTCGTTAAAATAGTTAGAGTGATCAATATATATTTTTTACTATGATCAGGAACTCCAATATGCCTTCCGATAGAGTGAGTAGCTTGTTTTTTTGAGTTTTGGATCTCGCGTAATTGAAATTTCAGGTGAGTGGTAGTTATAGTACACAATTATTTTTTAAAACCGCCTTTTAAATTTTTACTCAAAATATTTTAGTTTACTTAATTTTGTTTATTTGCTTTCAATATTTTTATCAAGTGAATTTATGCAATTTACCTTTATATTTTCTACAAGTTTTTATGAATTTTTATTGTATTAATTTTTATGCAAATTTCAGTTGTTATTTATTATGTTGATTTAACTGGTATATTTATTCATTTAATTCTTAAATCAAATATATCCGTTTTAGAGTTTTAGATTCTAGGAATAGGCTTCTGAATTATTCTCTATTTATTATCCGTTTCAATAAATAATTGATTTACCTATATGAAATTATTTGAACTTGTATCAAATTTATTTGCGTTACAGTTTATCTGAATTTATTTGTTTTCTGCTTTGAAATTATATATGTTTTCTGATTTGAAATTATATCCAATTTCTGCTAAATATCAGTTATATGTTACACTGGTGAAAATTTATTTTCAAATCGGTACATGCGATTAGTTATTATCTGTATCTGTATCTGGCTCTATTTGAGCAATCTGTTATATGAATCTGCATCTGGTTCCACCACAGATATCACATAATAGGAAATCGCATAACTTGTTGTCATGCATCATATTCCATTGACATCTGCATTAAAAGCATTGCATGATATCTGTGGTGGGGACATCAATTATCTGGCCTTTGATGGTGTGGAGTATTATCATCCTTTTGAATTGTACTGTGATTTTGATCTGTGATTTTAAATTGTTATTTATTTATTTAAAAAAAAATCTGCTTACTAAATGATTTATTTGTGGGTTATTATTTTTGTTTTTAGTTAATGAATTTATTTTATTCGATTACTCTAAACATTTGCCTGTTCTCAATCCGTAGTGTGCTGTAGTTATCATTCACTGAGTCGTACTCAAACCACGTCCGCTCTACTCTCTTTGTTTGCAGATTAGTAGTTCAATTCAGTTAGTGCAGCTTTTATCCTTCGGTTGGCAAGCATCTTAATTCCTTTTGGAATTGATTTCCAATGAGACAATATTATGTTTCAGTTAGAATATTAGTCGAACTTCGGAATCTCAAATTGATTTCTTTATATTTTGTGAAGACTCTATAGTTTAACTTTTGGGATGTATTCAGAACTTTAAGTTTGGACTTTGAACTTTAGCACTCTTGCTCACTGAAGACTTTTTAGGGACTGAATAATTCATGTAGTTTGTTATAGTTCAGTTAGGCTTGCATGAACTATTATTTAGATAGTTTATGCGCTGGTCATGACCGATTTTGGGTCGTGACATCAATATTAATTGTTTCAAATGATATATTATTTGTTGTCTTCCAATAAAATATCGAATTTTAAAAGTTTTGTAGGTGGCGAAAATCAATATTAGGAGAACTCCATCTTTATATGGAGTTGTGACTTGGCATAACATCAAGTTGAAAGACTTTGGGTTTTTATCGTGCATGCCTGAACCACAGCCATATACCGATGCACTATTGTATGTAACCAAGTGGCTTCCTTAAAGTATTGTCCGTATTGTTTCTATGAGGAGCAATCTGGAGAGGGAAACAAAAGGATGGAGAATATTGAAAAACAAGAAAAAGGCAAAATTTGAAACAAAACCAGTGAAAGGAACAAGCATTAATTGTTGAATTTAATTTACGTACAGTCACTTTCAATTTTCCTAGAATCTTGTCACCGTCCCTAATTCTTAATTATATCCAAACTTATTAATGTCAATATACTTCTATCCTAATTTTTAAACTTATCCCTATTCACTTTCAATGGGTGAAATGGGATATTATTAAACTTATTAATGCTGATTAAATAAATTAATAATTAACATCGTCTGCTCTTTCTATTGAATCATCGGTTAATTTTTTTTTATCTTATAGATGTGAAATTGGAAAAAAAAAAAAGGACAAAGAAAAGAGAATCGATTCATCATTCTGGTGCTTAATTTATGAGACAACAATGTACGTGTGGTTACTGAAATGTAATTTTCACAAGCAATGTAGCACTCTAGGTGGATCCTGGGACCTCACAAAGCATCAAAGAGCACAGCAACAAATTAAATAGGATAAATATTTTATCTCCTAATTAAATACAAAAACTTTCAATTAATAAATTCTGATGGAAAAACTATTATTACTTGTCATTTCAACACATAATATAAAATTATAAAAGGGAAATTCTCTTTGCCCACTGCTTTGATGAAAACAACCTCTCCACTCATATTGTTGTCAATATGGATTCTATTTATTTATTTATTTATTATGCTTTTTAAACAGAACAAGACATGGAGCATAAAACCAAGATTCAATTTAAACATTATAATTAGTTAATCAATCCAGAAACAAATGGAGCCTTGAGATGAATCCTTTATTTATTATTCAGCCCCAATCTTGTGATTTCAGTTGACTATACAGCCATTAATTATTAACCCAAAGTATTATTATAATATTATAATCTAATAATTTTTCCTGGAAATCTTCGTACCAACGGTTTATCTATCTCCCATGATTAAACAAATTATTTCAATGTTGAATTCAGTCTTACACACCAACCAGAAATTATCCAGTGTTGTAAGAATTTGCATATACAATTGTTTCGAGCTTCTCCTACTTCATAAATGCTTGAGAATTTATGCATACTTAACCAGGTTTGATTCGCCCGAATTTTTAGGTCAGAGTTTGATGGATGCTTCCATTTCTTTTTATGGAACTAATAATTAAGAAATAAACTATTCAACAGCATAATAAAAAAATATAGCTAGAGACCGGGTGGGCAACTAAAAAAATTATATATATATATATATATATAGCTAGAGCGTGGAAGGGATTAATTAGGTAACCGGGTTGTATAATTAAAGAAATAAATGTTTGTTTTGTACTATAAAAAAAAATTGAGTTTTCTGGAATTGGAAAACCGATTCAACAGGTTGTGATGGGATGGTTAGCTGTTGTGGCACTAAGCTATAAATACCGGCGCACCGCAACTTATTCTCCCATTCCAATGAGGTAATGTCATAATCGTATCCTCCACAATTTTTATGCAAGTGCACCTTATCATATTTCCTTTTCAACTATATAGACATAAATACCTCACACATAAATAAATATGGGCTAATTCTCATTTCAGGATAGCTGAATTGCCTCTTTCACACGCTTACTTCTTCCTCTCAGTCTCTTCTGCTCAGCTTGTACAGGCCATTCTCTCCCCGATTTGCCGCATAACCAGATTAAATAAAAAGGTAAATTTTGTTTTTTATTAATTAAGGTTGTATAATACTGTGTTACATAACTTTAGTAAACATGGATAGTTGGGTCAAAAATAATATTTTTATATTTTCATTCAATGGTTTATATTTGATACAATCGGTTTGACGTATCGAAACATTTATTCTGTATTTATTTACTTGAAATTTTGATGGTGGCAGGATAAAAATTGCGAAAATGAATACGAGATTTTCAGCTTCAGTTCAAAAGCAAATACAACCACCTCTTGTGAATTTCCATAAGGCCAAAAATATGAAGAGTTCGTTTAGGCGGAAAGGTAAGGTTGTTTTCGTGGTGGGTCCAACCGGCACAGGAAAATCAAGACTGGCTATTGACTTAGCCAAGCGAATCCCCGCTGAGGTTATTAATTGTGACAAAATGCAAGTTTATAAAGGACTTGACACAGCTACTAACAAAGTCACTGAACAAGAATGCCATGGCGTCCCTCACCATTTGCTAGGCTTAGTTGACCCTAATTCCGACTTTACTGCTGATGATTTTCGCTACCACACATCCACTGCACTCAAACTCATTGTGAGTCGTGATCGCCTTCCCATAATCGCCGGCGGATCCAATTCTTTCATCGAAGCTTTAGTCAATGACGATCATGAATTCCGTCTAAGGTATGAGTGTTGCTTCCTTTGGGTAGATGTTTCATTGCCTGTACTGCATTCTTTTCTACGGGAAAGAGTTGATCGGATGATTAAAGCTGGATTGGTTGAGGAGGTTAGGCTTATTTTCGATCCTAATTTAACTGATTATTCACGAGGAATTAGAAGAGCAATTGGGGTCCCTGAATTGGATGAGTATTTTAGAAGTGAAGGAATGGTAGATGCCAAAACTCGTGCTAGGATTCTTGACTTAGCAATTGCTAAACTAAAAGAGAATAATTGCAAGCTAGCTTCCCGTCAATTGCAAAAGATTCATAAACTTCATAATCGGTGGAGCTGGAAAATGCATCGCATGGATGCCACCGAAATTTTTCTTAAAAATGGGGATGAAGAAGCATGGGAAAAGCTTGTGGCGGGGCCTAGCACTATGATTGTCGAGCAATTCCTTTATGATCATCAAATCACATCCATTGTACCATCTGAAGCTGCAGTCGCTGTCATGGGTTCAACTAGTTTGCCAATTTCTATTCCGGCCTTGGCTGCTGCTACAACCACTGCTGCCGCCGCTAGGTGAATCAATCCCTTTTTGCTTATTCATCCGCCATTGCACGCCAAATTACTACTTGCCTTTTCTTTTTGTCTTTGGTATCGCGAATTGAATTTAGTGAATCTAAATTCCATTCACCGGCGATACAATTTTGATGGGTCAATTACATTTATAATTACTAAATTTATGCCTAATCATCAAAAAATAATTGATTTATTTTTCATGACTTAAATGTCACTGAACTTATCACTTTTTTACAGAAAAATCATATTAACCAATTTTCGGCGATTATTCTTACCAGAATGCTGACATGACATGTCACGTTATATATCTGGATACACGTAATACAATATGTCAGCAGTCATGTCACCATAAAAGACCACGTGTGTCCAAAAATATGACATAGTATGCTGACATATCATGTAATATGATCTCTTTAAGTGATATAGCTGCTGATATGTTATAGCACGTATGTTCAAACATATGACGCGGCATGTTATGTTAGCATTTCGGTAAAAATTATCGCAATTAAAATGATTTTTCTGTAAAAATATGATAAATTCAGTGATATTTAAGTTACGAAAAATAATTCAGTTATTTTTGGACGATTAGTCGTAAATTTAGTGATTATGAATGAAATTGAATTAATTTTGATTTATTAGTATAGTGGTATTAGTTTGGTGATTAGGCATGTAAAATATCGAATTTGAATTAGTTGGATTTCTTGTAAAAAAATATATATATATTGAGAGGGAAAAAAAGAAGAAGAAGAAGAAGAATTTAAAGGGTTCGGGTGATTCTGAATTGCTTTAAGGGGGGTGACAGTTAATATAGGTAATAAAAATGTATTTCATTGTGTAATTTACGGGGCCTTGCGGCGAGGTAGGTAATGGTTGTAACTTACAATAAGTACGCGGTTGCCGTACAGATGACCCAAAAAAAACGGAGCTGACAATCCGTACTAGCGTGTGGTGCACCTGTATCGGTCATGATACAGGGTTCTTTTTGGTGGGACCTGAGTTTGTGATATGCAGCTGTAATTTTATTTTTTTTATTTTCTTTCCATATTGTTCTTCCACTTTTGGTATATATACGACGGAGATTGAAATATCTAAAGCGCTGTGCATGTTTTTTCTATAACACTAGTTTTCTTTATATTATTACTATCTAGAAAAGTATTTTATTAATTAAATATCGTATTATTTTTTTTATTTACTAAAAGTATAGATAATATCTTTTATATTATTAAAAATTACATAAAATATTTTTTTATATTAGTAAAAAAAATATTAAATTAAAAGGTAATTAAATATCCGATTTTTTCGAGTTAGTCTTTTATAAGGTAATAATTTATTGTGAATTTATATATTATATTTTCCCTTATATCTTAAAATCTTCTTTCACTAAGTCTATTCCATCACACGATTAATCAGTATCGACAAAACAAGCAATGTAGGACCAAAACAACTCGATTTGATTGAATGTGATGTTTGGATCAACGGCTGTGATTGAACCATTCAGAGAAGCTTATGTGTATGTCCGCACAACGGCACAAGACATGCAAATGGGAATCTAGAAAGGAGGAAAAAAAATAAAATGACAACTTAATTTGCCAATATGGTGTGGCCCACCAAGAGAAATGTTGTCGTTTTCAAGCTACAACAATGATTCCGTCTGTAGAATGAGAATATGGGTGCCCTTTAATACCCACTCACCAAAGGTCGATCTGAAAATAAATAAATTTTAGAGTTGTATTTTATTATTATTAGAGTATGGTCAATTTTCTTTTTAATTTATAGAGCGGACGCAAAATATACTAAAAAAACTAAAATTAAATTATAATAGAAAATTATAGAATTTAAGAAGGATTAAATGGCAAGGAATAAAAAAAGTAGGACTAATTTAAAAATTAGTGTTGAGAGTTTTCTTTAAAAAAAAAAAAAAAAAGAATCTTCACCCCCTCACTCTAGACTTAGGTCTTCCCCTGTTTATCCTTACAGTTCCCGAAACCATCATATCATAATTCAATACTTTTTTTTTAATCATTTTGTGCCATTAAGGTGCATGAAATATTTCAAAAAAATATATTTTTTAGGTATCTAATCAGAAAATATCGTGTCATTTATATTTTGGAGATAAAATTATTATATTTTAATAAATTTGTGAATAAATTTTCAATATTTTAAAAGGATTTCGGGTAAAAAATGACCAAATAAAATAGAATTTATCCATTTTGAAATTTTAGGAGAAAAAAAAATGATTTCTTATTATATAAAAGGAAGATATTTGCAATTTAAAATATATAAAACAATTTTAGGATGGAATCAATTGATGTACCCAGTTTAAGTATTATTCCTAATTTTAAGCTTTGAGTTGGAGGAGGAAAAATTGGGTATAAAAAGAGTCAAAATCAACTTTTTGTAAAGGGAATTGAAGAAGCTTAATCTTGGGTTTCCATTATGTGCAGAAAAGGAGACTATGATTTCTAATTCTAAAGCATTAATAATGTTTAAGGGTATCCATTTAATTCTTTTCTTTTTCTTTTTCCTCTTTCATTTCTTTGGCTAGCTAGCTAATCAACTCCGTGGGCATCTCTATGCATTCCATATTGCACGGTGCAAATAAATGCCACTATAACTATAATTACACTAATAATTATGGTCTATTTCATTGCCAAATCAGCTTCAAACACTAGCCTTCAATTTCAATTTAATACAAAAAAAAAAAAAAACTGTCAGAGGTTAGAAAAGAAAACTATAATTTCAGTGATCTCAAAAATCGATTTAAAATTAAATCAATTTTAGATTAAATAAATCAAAAATTTAAAATTATAATTTTTATTTTAAAAAACTGACTGTTAATTAATCGATTTATATATTTTTTCATATATTATATTTTAATTTTTATACTTAAATTTTTTAATACTTTTATAATTTATAAATATTATAATATATGACTTTCTAAATTGAAATATTTTTTAAAATAATGTGTTTTAAAAAAATATTTGTAAAAAAAGAATCTATCAGAAAATATTTACGAAATTTGAGTTTTTCTGAAACCGCTGTATTATGTAGCATTTCAGACGTAAAATTTACGGTCAGATTTTAAAAATTTATTTTGAAATTGCTACACAGTACAACGGTTTCAGATTCTGAAACCGCTGTATCTTGCAGCGATTTCAGATAAATATAATAATAATGATAATAATAATAATAATAATAATAATAATAATAATAATTTTTTTGGTTTGAAAGATTATTTTAATATTTTATATGACTAGAAGAACAAAAATGTTCATCTCTATAGATTCTAAAGGACAACTACGAATCCCCATTAGTCAAAAAATTGCAGCTACACATTTCTTAAAATAATTAAACATTTTTTAGTTAAATTTTCACGTAGATTAACAGACTCAATATTTTTCCAAATAGACATCTGCCAAGATAGTGATTGAATAAACATTGATAACTGTTAATTTTTACATTTAGATTGTTTTAATCAAGACAATTAATAATAATAATAATAATAATAATAATAATAATAATAATTTAATATCTATTCAGCTCGTATGGATTGAATTTAGATAAATTTTATAAATCAAATTAATTGTATATTGACAACAAGATACTTTTTATATACTAGAAATTTGTCCACATTTAAGGTGACTTTAATTTCCACTTGCATAGGACATTGGATAAACTTAATATTTTCAACGATTGTTGTTATTATTATTATTATTATTATTATTATTATTATTATTATTATTATGAATGGGAAAGAGACGGAGTCTGAAATCAGATGCCGCCCCTTAAATATAACCTAGGCAATTTTAAAGGTTTATTAAGGAAATTATTATTATTATTATTGATTAATTAGTACCTCTTTTAAGTTTTTTTTTAAGATAATTTCATTGATAAAAAAAATCCATTTATTAGACTAACATTTAATTAACTTATTTTGCAGAAAAATAGACATTTTAATGAGCAAAATTGGCAAGAGACGAAATATAGTATTTGAAAATTAATTTGAGAATTTTACTGAAATGATGGTACAATTGAAATAAAACGTAGAAATAAATTTTATTTATTTATCTTAAAAAAATTATACAGACACAAAATAATTTTATTAATCACAAAAAATTAACTTATTACCTAGCTCTATAGAAAAAGTACAGAAAGTTACAAATTTAATTTTTTAGTGATATTCTTGTAATTAGATATTACCTCTTTTATTAAAAAAAATAATACTTTTATTAAATGGAGACCTTAAAAAAAATAAGAGGGCTAATAATCGTTATTATTATTAACTAAAAATAATAATACTGTCTGAATATTTATTCCAAAATTTTGAACTATTTATCTTCTTATTATTGGATTCTTTTTTCAAATAATAAACCTAAGCTTAGAGCTTAATTTGAAAATATTTTTTTTATAATTCAATCGTTATTAAAAGTATATATATTAATTTTATTAATTTATATTTATATCTAGCAGACTCGTAAAAGAGGGTTGTAACGGCCTCAACACCGGGTCAGCCGTGAACAGTACTTTCCGATGGTGAATAGTGCTTTTCGGGCCCGAAAGGACACCCGAAACTCAAAAATATTTTATTGGACCATCGGAAAGTATTGGTCATAGTGAGTCCGGAGTTGAAATTTGAAGTGAAATTGAGGTCAAATAGGCTTCCAAAAGTCAAAAATACTAAAAAGTTAGCGAGTCAATTTCCCTGGTAGGGAAGGTGACTTGATTTTGTGTAAACGATTAAAAATAGTAAACGAACTCCGAATATTGTCATATTTTGCATTCCTACATGAATTTTTGTGTAGAATATTTTAGTAATGAGAATGGAATTTTTCGGTGACACCGGCAGTTGTCGAATCGGACCGATAAGTTTGAATCGGACCGATAACGAACTCCGATTGAGCCGAAAATTTGCGTGTTAGCTATTTTTGATGTGATAAGAGTGATGGAATTATTTTTGGAGTGATTTGATGACTGGAAGAGAGAAAATTTTAATTGGGCCTTTAAGGGCCTAAATTGGGCCTTTTAAGTTAAATGGGCAAAGCCCATTATTCTAGCCCAATTTTGGGCCCAATAGGGAGGTATTTAAAGGCTGAAATTCTGGAGAAAACTCCAGATTTTTCCTGTGTCTCCTTCTTCCTCCTCCTTGGCCGAATACCCTTCACTCTTCTCTCCCTCTCTTTTGCTTTTTCACCACTTAATATTTCTCTTAAATTCCAAGTTAGGAATTGTAGTTCCATCCCTCTAATACACTAAAATAGCTTCACTTAGTTGATTTGGGCAAAGGAAGTGAGAAATCAAGGAAAGAAAGAAAGAGGGGTAAGTTGGAGCTTGATAATTTTAATGTTTTAAATTGATTTCTTAGTGGTTTTTCATAGATTTTTGGGTGTAGATTATGATTATGAGGTTGATTTTTGCATTTGAGAACAAGAAAATGAAGAAATCTAAGCTTAAATGGGCTGCCTATGTAGGAGAGCAAATTGAGGGGAGTTTTTCCAAAAGCAAAGGCAAGAGAAAGGGAAGCCTAGACTCCTAATTGAAGAGAAAATTGTAAGTGACTAATAAATCTTTACATTTTCTAAGTTTATGAATTTTTTCTTAATTATGTAATTAGGACAAAAATGTTAAAGTTCTTAATTGATGCAAATATGTTAGGGTATTTGTAATTAAGTGAGAGAAATGATGAATGGAAGATGTAAATGAAAGAAATAAAATTTTTAGGAAGGTGAAGTGGGTTGGCCGAATTTTATAATTAGGGTATATAGTGAGAAATTGCACAAAAATAATAATTGTTAGCTTAAATTAATAGTAGAGATGAAAATTAATGTCCATGAATTTTTAGAGAATTTTTGAAATTAATTAGGAATTTTTAAGATTATTTATAGTGTATGTATATAGTAAAAGTTGTGATTTATAGTTAATTAATTGATTATTTTAATGCAAAATGATAATAAATAATAAATAATGCATAAATAAATTTTATTGGCATTTATTGAAATTATTGTGATTTTATTTAGAATTTAATGTTATTATGTATATTGAAAATAATTGAATTATTGATTAATAATTGCATAAAAATAGTGAAATTGGTTAAGTTATGTGAAATTAAATTAATGTTAACAAAAAGAAATAAAAAGTCAATTATTGAATTTTTCGGACTTGAAAGAATTAGTAACGTAAATTATTCCCTGTGCCCTTAGAATTAGTCTGGCAGTAAAAACTAGTTCTGGATATAGTTGGCTAGCCATAGGAACACCCTTTACCGCGGTGGCAGGTCATGGCGACTTGCTTTGCTATGGGTAGGATCATTGATCTCCATAGGCTTAAGTGTTAATGTGACAGTGAAAAGTGCAGTGTTCTGAGAATGGTTCCTTGGGAATCATTTCTCTTTTTAGTGGGGCCCATGGGGTCCATGTTCCGTGTATCCGGTCTGAGATTTGTTGCCGGATCTGTACTAGGGGGCATAATGGTAATAAATTGAGAACGAAATGAAAAGACAATAAATTTACTGCGCGCAGGTAACAGGAGCTGGAGCAAGAATTCAGATTGCAGGATTTCTTTTAGATTGCTCTAGTTGTATAATTTTGGCATGTATATATAGGTACAAGTTTTACGTATGGTTATGTAATGTAAACATAAGTTATTGTACTAAGAAGTGTTGGATTGTGCACAAATGAAATGGATGGAATGAATGTATATTATTGTTATTTTTGATTGTTGTGCCTCTGAGAGGCTGTGTGGGTTGTCTGCTTTTCAGGGGGCCTAGTACTATGTACAGCCGTTATATTGCAAAATTTTTATTAGGTGCATAGTAAATTGGACAGTTATAAGTCAGCGGCGAAAGGTTAGTTTTTGATTAAATAAATATCGATAAGGTTTTTAGGTATAGAAGTTAAAAAAAAAAAAAAAAATTTCGGTCTTCGGTACGCCCGGTACAGTTTAAGGAGGAATTAAGGGTGTTACAAGGTTATTTTAAATAGTAAAAATTTATAATTTGGTTTGATTTATTGGCAAGCAACTATTGTATACATAAATATATTAAAAATAAATACATATATATCTAAAGGAGTAAGAAAGAAGGAAAAGGTGTTGGTTTCCTAGGACGAGGAGGTTACCACGTTGTCGTTTTATTAAAAATGTTTGTTCAATTATTTTAAGAAATGTGTAGCTGCAATTTTTGACTAATGGGGATTCGTAGTTGTCCTTTAGAATCTATAGAGAGGGGACATTTTTTATTCTTCTAGTCATATAAAATATTAAAATAATTTTTCAAACAAAAATTATTATTATTATTATTATTATTATAATATTTATCTGAAACTGCTATACTGTACAGTAATTTCAGAGTTTGAAATCGTTATACTGTACAACAGTTTCAGAAAAAATTTTTCAAAATCTGACTGTAAATTTTATTTCTGAAACTGTTACATAGTACAGCGATTTCAGAAAAAACTTCAATTCCGTAAATATTTTATAACATATTTTATTTTTGTAAATATTTTTTAAAAACACATTATTTTAAAAAATATCCCTTTTAAATTATTATTATAATACATATTTTTGTAATAGAGTGTATAATTAACACTTTATTATCAGTTTCATATTAAATATATTCAATTTTTATAACTATTAAAAATAACATTATAAATTTATAATTCATTAAATTTATGTATTAAAATTTTTTAATAAAATTTTTTAATGGTTAACTAACAAATTGATCCAAAAAAACATTTGTTAAAATTGAAACTGATATGATGATTACTCAAAATTAATGAATTAATTAATAAATTTGTTAATAAATCGGTCTATGCTCAATGTTAATTGAGTAACAAAAAAATATCTATTGCTTTTATTGATAGGGAAAGAATCCGAATTTTATGTTGTATTTTTGTTATTACTTATAAGCATCAAGTTCTTGCGGAAAATAATTGGATGGTCTGTTGACTTTAGAGTTTTATGCTTTAATTAAGTTCGAATATGTTAAAAAAAGAAATATATATATTCATGCTTTTTTTTATTTATGTGTTAATTAAGTCAATAGTATCATATTGTCATCTAGAACTTTTTTTTTAAATAATTTATTAATTCTCTGAATTTACATGGACTTATCTAAGAAATAAATTTTCCAGGTTAGTTTAAAATAGGCTAAGAGTCAACTTTTTTTTTGTAGTTCAGATTTGTTCATAAATTATATGAAATGACTTATATTTGTTTTAGTTGTAATTGTGAGAATAAAAATAGACCATTTTTAAAGGCAAATGTAAATCAGTTTGATATTATTGGAATAAACGTGAGCCCAATTTCGTAATAATTTATATAAATGTAAACTAATTTAATAATAATAATAATAATAGAAGAAGAAGAAAATTTGGCCAAAACATAATTTAATAAAAAGTTTGTATTATTTTGCTTAGCGCCCCATCAACTAAGAGTAAGAATGACGTTAGTTCACTAGCTATTGAGTACTAGCTTAATAAAACCTTAGCTGCCCATTGGATAATTAAAGCCATGGTAATCTCCTGTAAAGCTATATACATATATTATATATATGTAGCAAAACAAAGGGCCTCGATCCTCGATTTCTACTGAATTGGATAAGACAGCAATTTAGCTTGGATTAAAAAAAAAACTATATTATGAGTAATAAAGAAAAGCTTAAGCAAGCTGATATCACCCAGGCCTGCCACTTAACTAATGGATAATATCACTTAAAGTAGCTAAAGATATCACCAACTTCACCCATCCCTTACATAGTAATGCAGTTTATTTTATTAATTAAGAGTTAAACTACCATATTAAATTTAACAGTTCATTCATCTGCAACCTCGATGTTTACTTATACACTAATTTTGTTTTAATTATTTTAGATTGTAAAATTCTTCTTTTGTGCAGAACAGATGTTGAAATTGTCTATTTTAAAATGACAAACAACCAGAAACTCATAAGTTAATCAGAGGTTCGCACTTATTTGATCCGTTTAGCTTTGGGAATGCTGTGCTTTCTTATCTTTGATCTTTTATGTTATAAAGATCAATTTTTTTCCTAAAAAATGCATCATGTAAATTTCAATTAATAGTTTAAATCTTCAGATTAAATTTTAACAGTTCATTCATGTGCCCACCTCAATTTTTACTTATACACCAATTTTGCTTTAATTATTTTAGATTGTAAAACTCTTCTTTTGAGCAGAAAAAGTTTTGAAATTGTCTGATTTAAAAGAACAAACAACACAGAAACTCGTACACATTATGTAAATCAAAAGGTATATTTTATAATTAATTTAATTTTTGAAAATGAAAATAAACTAGGCTAATTAAGGTGGCGATGGAATGTATTTTCTCTTTTATCTTTTTGGCCATTAATTTCTTCATGTAATTTCTCATTAGATCCTCTGGTGCGATAGTGGAAAATTACATTCTGTTGATATAATGGGAATGATACACATCGAAACAACACTATGTGCATGTTTGTGGACCGTAATACATTTGCCGATTGACATTGTAATTATTTTACGCATGAGAGTCTGATGAGACTTATAAATGTTATTTCCAACTGAAAATGAAAGATAAATAATTTTTCTGATGAGACTTTTCTTTTCTTAATGACATGCGTTTTTGTCCTATTTGTTCTTTTTAGCACATATGTACGTTGGATATATCGTAATTTTACTTGGTCAATATCCTCATGGAATTACATGAATTTTGGATATATATAAAAAAAGTCTTTTTAAATATTTAAGAAAAAAGTACTTTATTTATTTATTTTTTTATGAATCTGCCTAGCACGAATTTAATTCCAAATCAATTAAATCAGTGAACTTCTAATATTGAATGAAGTATAGAAAAAACTGTATTTAATCAATTATACGGATTATTTGTTCTATCAATTTAAGAATTTAAATACGCGCACATTATATACTCTGAATATAATCTTTTACGGCAATGCAGATTTAAAGATTGAAAAGATAACAATATCTCCAAATTCTTTTACGGCAATGCAGATTTAAAGATTGAAAAGATAACAATATCTCCAATTTAAAGATTGAAAAGATAACAATATCTCCAAATTCTTTTACGGCAATGCAGATTTAAAGATTGAAAAGATAACAATATCTCCAAATTCTTTTACGGCAATGCAGATTTAAAGATTGAAAAGATAACATCGTCAATCTTTGTCGTATTGACAATCGAAATATTGGTACGATTGATCCAGAAAGAAAATATGCTTCAAGTATCTTCTTGTAGTTTGGCATGAAGTTAAATCATTTGTACTATGTCGCAGAGAAACAAATTTGACGGACGATTTACATCTAATCACAATGACGACTAAAAAGAAAAGTGCCAAGGTCATGCACCTCAGTCGGCGTTCGCATATATTTGGCTTTATTGTTTAATCAATATCAACTCAATAAACGTAAAACTGTCAAAGAAATTAAGCAATTTTATAATTACAAACTTACCATTGCTTGGAGTTAGTTTTAGTTTAACTGTAATTGTAACCAACTATTTTCATAACATTTGATATGCAATTTATTATTATCAACTTATATATATATATATATATATAAGATGTCACGTTTACAAGAAAAAATTATTTAGCTAGAAATGAATGAAAATGCAGATTTAAGTTTGAAATCATTGATCAGTATATTGAAATTAACTTTATTGCCAAAATGTTTTCAAATAAAATTTCACGTGCAAAATTAGTATCCTTGGAGCTAAAATTTATTGATATTATTATGGAATAATTTTCGGAAATAATAATTTATTATGATATAGTAAACTTAATCATACTTAAATGGAGGATCAATTTCATACATGGTTACTGAGTTTACGCCTAATCATCCAAAAATAACTGACTTATTTTTTATGACTTAAATGTCACTGACTTATCACCTTTTTGCAGAAAAGTAATTTTACCGATTTCCGACGATTACACTTGCCGGAATGCTGATACAATACGTCACGTCATATGTCTGGATACATGTGGCACGACACATCAGCAGTCCGCATCACCAGAAGAGGACACCAGATGTGTCTAAAAATATGACATGATTCGCTGACGTGTCGTATGATATAGACTTTTTCGGTGATGTGGCTGTTGACATGTCATACCACGTGTATTCAGGCATATGACGTGTCATGTCACGTTAGCATTCCGATAAGAATTATCGTCGAAAACCGGTTAAAATGATTTTTCTACAAAAAATATAATAAATTAAGTGACATTTAAATCACGAAAAATAAGTCGATTATTTTTAGGCGATCAGGCGTAAGTCCAGTTACTACGAGTGAAATTGATTCCTTAAATGTGTGGAAACGGATGTTATACAAGTTGGAAGCCCATGTGGTATAGTTGAGCTAGGAATAGGATGGATGACATAGGGTTCATCATAATAATAAAATGCTATATACAAACAAGGATCACCGGCACCATTGTTCTCCAATTAATGCTAACATCCAACGTTATTGTACTTGTATAATATTCCTTGTCAACCTGTATTTTTATTCAAATTAATTTAATTGCTTGGTTTGTTTTGCTTATTATATGTATCTATGTATGAGTATGATAAGGTTTTGTTTCCCTAATAATTTATTTATTGGATTCTTTTAAAGATGCAGCTTCTTGGAAGAGCTTCAAATTAGGGTTGTTATATAAAAATAAAATAATGGAATTACAAAAAATTGTTGTATTTTAGGTGAATTGAGTCGAAGCAATGGATAGCTCTTGCTTGGCTTTCTCATTTACGCGTATCCATAATTGGATTAATGAAAACGACATGAAAACAATGCGTTGTGGATTAATATTTATCATATTCCTATCAGCTTCTCTCCTCACACGTGCAATTTATATTTGTGTTCTATATCTGCATCCATGCATCTACTTCTACGCCCTTTTATTTTAATAACCGATATCATGTGCTTTTAAATTCAATCATTCATATTCTGATTTCTATTCATCTACTAATGCATTGATTAATTTGTCTTATTAAGGCTAATGTCTACTCATTGTAAATGCACGGTCAAAATGACAGTTAAATACATGCAATTTTAACATAATATTATTATATTTCTTTGCAATTTAATATATTTTAATTGATAAATTTAAAAATTCAATATTTAGTTTCAAAGTATAAAAATCAAATGTGCAGTGCTAAAATTAAAATTTATAATCAAGAAAAATGAAAAAAAAGTCATACTTAAAAGAAAAAATATAACATAAATACTATAGATAAATTGTTAAATAAAAAAATATTCATTAACATATTTTAAAAAAATTATAATTGCTTTTTATGAGTTTTCATGCCTTGATAGTGTCAAATAATGATTTCGTTATCAATAACATTAAATAAATCTTTTTTAATATAAGTGATCAAACAATCAGATACCCGTTAATCTCTCATTTTGTTATGTAATCGATTCTTCATAAATTTCATAGCAGTAAATGCTCTTTCAACTGTTGCAGTCGCAAGGGATAAAACAAGTAATAAAATGACGAGTTTATAAACTAAATGATATAAAATATCATTTTTTGTTTGTATCATTTTTTTAGCAAAATCATCAATTCCTGTAATGTTTGAAAACTCACTACTAAATCTCACATCAATGATATATATTTCCAATTCATTTTTAAGAATCAAGAACTGGATAGTAGAAAAATTAATAGGATAAAATTAAGCAACACGGAGTAACTTGCCTTTGTCATATTCAGAGGATCCCACTATTGCTAAATATTCCAAATGGGTATTTAATTTGTTTATGGGTACTTAAAATGGATCTAAATTTTACAAATTACTATTGAATTTAATTCTTCATGCCTCTAAAACAATTAGATTTTGAAATAGATTCCTCAAGAATTAATAAAAATATACAAATATGAAACATTGCTAATACTTTAGAAATATAAAAGCCAAAAAAAAAAATACTACCTTTTAATTAAAGATAAATTTTTATTGTACTCTTTAATTTTTTCTCAAATTTATTTGATTTTCCTTTAAAAATTCAAAAAAATAAGAATAGAGTTTTGTACTTTTATTTAAAAATAGAGTTTTATACTTTTATTTTAATGGAAATGGGAAGATAAAAGATTCTCATTAATCAAAAACTTAAAAAATAAGTTAAGAAAAAAGAGGTAAAAACAAAATTATAAGGGAGAGCAAAATTGTTTATCTAATATATATATATAATAAAAAAAATTGCAAAAATTAAAGGGGGCAATTGCCCCCCTTCCTCTCAACGTGGTTTCGCCACTGCAAATGTGTAAAAATATTAAAATTTAAAAACTAAAATATAGATTTGTTCTTTTGTTGTCAAAATTTTCTAGGAAAATCCATCATTTAGTATCTAAAATTTAACATTTTTTTACATTAAATTTTTAAATTTTCAAAAATATATATTGGGTCCATGAGTTTCAATGTTTTTACACATTGGGTTTATAAACTTTTAAAACAACGCTAGATTGCTGGACTTATCTACTATAATATATTAAGTCTAAAATAAACGTCGAAAACGACAACGCTCGATTAAATACACGTGGTTTTAGTGTTTTATTGTTGTCTATGTCGTCCATTTTGCACTTAGTATGTTCTAATTGATAAGTTTAAAAACTCAATAGATAGTTTTGAAAGTTTGTCCAATATATAAAAACTTTAAAATTTAGAAAAAAAATGATAAAGTTTTCCATATTGTTTTGGACATTTATGGACGCTATTTTGATATACAAATAATAGCATGCATGTCTAAATTTCGATAAAATGACTTTTTGTAGATTTTGGGAAGAAAAAAAACGGATTGATACTTCATTAGATCCATTAATTTGGCATAATCCATGGCTTACACATATCTGAATTCAGTTATAATCTAATTCTACCGGTTTGCGGGATCTAGGCTAAAAATATTTCAATTTTACATGCAAATAAGTTTGAGGATTTTGAAGCCATATGCAGAATGTTTAGAGTGAAGAGACTTTAGTTTGGAAAAATGAACATTTTATAATATATATTTGAATTACGTTTAGCAATATAGAATGACAAGGTAAAAGATGATCTGATGAGACGATAAAATTGATTCCAAGAAAAACTTTGTTATGTTCCAAATTGTAATGATTGGATATGCATATATTCTGTTGGTATTTGGCTTCAGAGTCATTGCAAAAGTCATACTCTCACCAGTTTTGGTATCAATCTATTGCAAACTACTTTATGCTCTATGTGCATTTGTATATGCATTTCTTTTACATAAAGTGGTAAAGATAACTAAATTCTTTGCCACATCGAAAACAGTTTCTTGTGTAGAAAATTTTATCAACTTTCTGAGTTACAGAATCTGCCCTATCTTAATTAATTCCATACTCCAAAGAGGAACTTTTCCCCTGCAATTTCCGTACATTTATTCCTCGTGCATCTTCTATCCCTTAAGTTCTCCTTGGCTTTAACATCTTTTGTTTTCATGATGAAGTCGACAGGGTGATCGTGATTGAGTTTTAATCCAAAGTTAGATAATTGGTTTCAGTTTTGTATTAATAAAATATGCGACTTTTAGTTAATAATCGAAAAATATGTTAATAATTTTTTTGGAAACATTTTGACAGTGAAATTGGTTTTAATACACCGAGAAGTTTTCACTTCCAGTCTCTGCTCTTCCATCTTTCTTATAAAACAATAATTGAAAATTTTAAAACAGCATCGCTTTTTCCTGATAAAATTTTCTAAATTAGTAATAAGTTCAATTTCGATTAGTGATATAAGAGCGATTTAGTTATTGGTTGAGTTCGATTTTTATTTATAATTTTTTTATTATTTCAATTCAATTGTAATTGAAAATCGAACTATACTCATTGTACAAGTAATGTTAGACAAGCAGTAGTTTAATTTAGTTTTAAAATTTTAATTTAAACTTATTACAATTTTAAAATTAACTACGATATGATAAAAAGATGTTTAAATATCAAAGAATCCCTCTAATCGTCCGTGATCATTTTGGTTCTATAATTGGAAGGTGAAGTTAGTGCACTTCCCTTTGGATCCTCTGTTGCTAGAAGCGATGGCGTTGCGATGCTTTGATTCTGGCTATATCTCATGCTCCATTGGCTCTCTTTTTTTTTTTCCCTGAAATTTGATTGTCTTCACCTCATCCACGCAAGGAAGATGCTTATGGTGTTGCTAAAATTTTTTCTTGGTATGACAAAAAATCATAATATTTTTGTCATAATTTTAGAAAGAATGATATAATTAAGATTTCCTGCACTTTTTCAGATTTGGCATTCATTTCTAGTTTCATATTTTCTAATAAAGTTAAATCTTGGTCTGCTCAGATTTGTGATAAGCCACGAAAAAAATCAGATTTAATGATCTTTTGAATGAGTAGTCGCTGTTTTCTATTTGGTTTTGTAATAGTTTACTTAGAAATTGGTTGTGTTGATGTATTTTACTGTGTAAAATAATAGATTACTCATTCCCGTAGAGATGGCCTACGGGATCAATAACTTTTATTTCTTCCACGTGCGGGTTCCACATGCACATTCCCGTAGGAATTGCACACGGTTTCTAACTCACCCTAATCCCATAAATATAACCCAAAACATTTCATTTTTATAAATAATTTTTTAAACTACATTATTCATAAAAAAAGTTTCCAAATATGAAATGTATTTTCATTTTTTTTGTGTCATTTGTGAAAAAATTCCAAATTTAAAATATATATATGTGAATTACAGGTTATTGTATAACTCAATCATCGATCTAATCTATATTTTCTAATAATCCAGCCCAAAATCCAATCTCAGTTCTCTGTCCGTTCATATGTGTTTCCCACATTTCCTTACGCCACAACAGCCCTTCTATTTCTGGGTTAGTTTCACTCATTGTCACTGAATTTATGACACAATTATGCAATAATAATAATTTTTTTTATAAAAATCACTAAATTTTATAAATTTATATAATAAAATCACTTTTACCGGATTTAGGCAAAAAAGTTGCTGGAAAGTCCATGTGTCATTGTTTGGACTTGCTACGTCAGCATGTCACGTGGATTTTTTGGCGATTTTTTCGCCGGAATTCGATCAAAGTGATTTTATTGTATAAATTTGTAAAGTCTAGTGATTTTTATGAATTTTTTTTATGACTATTGTATAATTTGGTCAAAGTTTAGTGACTATGGATGAAACTAACCCCTCTATTTCCCTTGCACTGCCATCTTACCCTCCATCAATAACCTTCACCGGCGGTTTCGAGTTCTTCTTTCTCTCCTCGCTCAAGCAATCTCGAGCTTGCTCAAGCTCCAAAAGCTGTCACTGTCAAAAATCGACCATCAGTTTATAAGCTTTGAGGTAATTTTTCTTGCTTTAATTTTCATATTGTTTTTGAATTAGAATGGTGATAAGGAGGATCAATTATCAAAGCATCCCCCAAGATCAGTAATATCAGCAGAGCTTTTTCTTCGAAATTCATTAATTTGATTATCTCTCTTATTAGTAATATTGTTCTTATTATACGATTTGCTTTAACAAAATTGGTTTGTTTGGCAGAAGAAGAAGAAGAGCGAGTTGGATTAAAGTCTAATTCGGAAGAATAAGAAAGAAAGGGATTGGATTTGGGTCGAGTGGTACCATATGGCGGACCATTTAAACATATGGCTGTTGATGAAGAAGATTTAACAGAAAATATCCATTTTTTCCAAATTTTAGGGCACTATTAATTTTTTTTATTTTTTTTTTAATTTTTTAAATTAAAATATGCATGAGGTATTTAATAAAATATTTATAAAAATAAAATTAATATATTAAATTTAAAAATATATAAATATAAATAATTTATAATTTATATGTTTATAATATAATATAAACAATTAACATAACTCGTATAATACAATATAAACCAACCAACTCAATATAAAAAATTTAATTTATAACCCAACTGAACTGGATTGAATTCAATTCATTTAAAATTTTAAATAGATTTGATGAAAAATCAGTTGTAATCCATTCAATCTATATTTGAACACTCTTACTAGCAAATATTAAGTTAATTATTGCTTTTCTTTTTTAATGTTGCATTTTTTTTCTTACATTTTGTGTGAAGCTAATAAGATTTCTTGTATCTTAACTCAAAAAGCCCTTTCGAATTCTTATCTAAACTCGATTTATGCACCACGAGTCATGGATTGAGTCAATCATATAAATTAATTATATGTATAAAATATTTATCAATGATAATAATAGACCTGGCAAAATTAGCGTAAACTCAAAATTTCGTTAAAAAAATGATTCAAATTTAATTCAATTAATAAAAATATCTATTGAACCAACTCAAAAATGATCTATATTTTTCTTCAATCTATTATGTCTGTATCAAGTATCCAATGAGCCTCCTCCTTCTACTCAGTCTAGTTCTCTCTCTCCCTCATTCTCTTTCTCAAAATCGTCTCTCACTTTTATCCTCACTGCCTGTAACATTCTATCGTATGAATAGTATTTTTTGATAGTAAATAGTGATACCGAGGTAAATATTATCATAATATTAAAATCTTTTCTAGATGCCAGAAGTGGCTACGTGCTTCTGCCCAAGCTCAAAAAATCCTCTTGTTTGGGCTTGGACCTATCTTGCTCTAATTTTTAGGATAATATCTTGCTCTAATTTTTAGGATAAATTGGGTTAGGCCTCGGATCCCAGGACTGAAACTTGCAATTTGAACTTGGGTTTAATTACACCTGCCCTCAATAGATGCAATCCTAATAAGTAATAAATAATGATTTTGTCAAATTTTTTTCAGAAAAAAAAAATTGAACTCTTTAAAATCATTTTAATTAAAAAATTATGAATTTGGTACTTGAAAGGCATGAACTCAGATCAATTTGATTTTTTTTTAAACATGCATTATGAAATTTTTCAAAACATAACACGTAAAATATTAAAGAGTTGAAATATTTTTATTAAATAAAAAATAATTTAATTGAGATATTAAAAATGCTCCTCGAATTTACTTTAATAGTTAAATAATTTTTTTAATTGAACCAATCTTATCCTTAAAAAATTAAAATTAAGTCAATTATGTTCTAATATAACAATTTGTTCACTTTAATTAATGAAATATTTAATAATTAAATTATGATAGATTGAAATTATTAACTAATGAAAAAATACTGGACATAAATATATTAATAGAAATATTGAATTTATTCAGTTTTGATTTTTTTAAAATTTATTTAATCTAATTTTAATTTTTTAATGTAGTGTGTGTGTGCAGAAGAAACTAGCCCAAGGCAAATATTCACGAAGGGGATAGAATTCGGGAGGTGGTTTATTTAGATGGCAGAGCTGTGTTGGTGTCGATTTTCATCTTCGTCTCTCTCACTTCACAAACCCTTTGCGATTCTAAATCCATTAATGCCTTCCATATTCTTCTTTCCTGTTAGAACCTCTACCAAACTATGCCCACCTCTTCAAATCAATTGCTCTCTCTCCAGCTCCAGCTCTTCAGTTGAATCACATCAATCTCCATCGACAGTAGTTTTTATCAAAGGTACATTCATCTTTTTGAGGTTTTATTAATTGGGTTTGATGTTGGTTGTTGTTAATTTCAGTTTTCGAGAAGAAATTTAGCAGTTTTACTTGAATTTCGCATTCCTTGTTCATGAAGTGCATAAATCTTTCTCATTTTTGTGTTCAATTGGGTTTCATGCTAGAAATTGCATTGCTGGTGTTATTGAATAGGTGATTTGTGTCTGCTATATTTAGCTTTCAGACACTGTAATTCTATATTGAAGAGACATGAGATTGATGTACAGATTCGGGGGAACAATGCGAGGAGCATTGATAATATAGCTGTATACATTGCTTTTAACCCATTTCTTAAGAATTTTGAAACATAATATGACCTTTTATGGATTCTTCTGTTCTGTTATTGAGTTGAGCTTTGCAGCATTCTTCATTAGTCTGAGCTATTAAGCTGCTTCTTAAATTTGTTCATTTAATACCAGTCAATGTTTATTCACAAATTTTGCAGAAATGGACATTTCACAGAAGACTTACACTGAGTGGTTGATGTAGGGTTGTCATTATCAACATCTGAGGGAAGTTTGAAGAAGGCGTTTTCGCAGTATGGGGAAGTTAGCCGAGGTAATATGTTTTCTTCACTAACTTTCCATGAAATGATAACTCAATACATCTTTTGTGAAAACACATGTTATATTACTTCAAATGCTTATCCTTTGTGGGATCATATATTACTTGGTAACTGAATTCTATACTGGGAAATATGTACGTGGTTCAAAATCATTGCATAACTTATCATGTGGATGGATGCCTTAGAAGCTCTCTCTGTTGGCGGTTTGTCCGTGCTTCTTTTAGTATAAAGACAGGTTCTTTTTGAATGAGCCAGGTGATTGCTGAATTAATTTCATAGGACCAAGTCAAGAGAATAAGTTTAGGGTACATCAAAAGAGAAGCAGCATGTTGGTCACCAATCTATTAGAAGTACCAGAGGTCTCAGGGTTTGATGCCTTCCGGTGACATTTAAAGTTATAATTGTGAGTCCCAAATATATTCTAGAGAGGGGTGAATAAAGTATTTAAAATTTTTTAAGTGATGGTAAAACAATAATTTATTTCAAGTACATATATTGAGAAAAAAATAAGATTTATATTATATGAATTACTCAACATATTTTAAATCAACCTTACCGACAATAAATATAAATTATGGATAAAAATAAATGATCATATAAGATGAGAGTTAAAGATTATATTATCTCTTAAAATTATTCTCATGATAAATATCAAAATAAAAATTTTGTTTTGTAATAGACAGAACAAGAAAACATGCAGATAAATAATGAAGTACGAATATAAATAAGGAGAGATAGGAATGGAGAAATTGACACAACAAATTATAGAGATTCGGCCATAACTTACATCCTTTTCTTAACACAATTCGTTTTAAGAGTTTCTTTCTTCGAAAGTGACTCGATTTGCGGGTAAGAGTCGAAAGCATATTATATGATAATTATCCAAGTTTTTCTTTCAAGTGAAAAACTCTAAAACCTTTAATTCTTTTTTCAAGTAAAAATATCCAAACATTTAGTTACTTTTTCTAAGTAAAATAACTTAAATACTTGCTAGTTTATTTTTCTCGATCCTAGTAACCTAATTCAAATTATCTCACACGATAGATAAACCTCACTATAAAATAATTACAATTATAGACTACAATCATCTTGAGGATATGTAAATAATACCATGAAGTGAAACTTAAATTAAAATGATGTTAAAAAACTTAATTGTTTCAATCATATTTTACGCTTTGAAAAAAACAATATATATAGGAAAAATATTATGGCTGTTAGGTGTAAACAAGTTATTTGAAAAACGTTTCCATTTTTGAAATATTGATTTTAGGCTTATTTTAAATCGAGGTAACGGTTAAGGATATTTTTTCAGAAAAAATATTTTCTTAAAATCATATTTTTCTTTATTTATACAAAAAGATAATTGTGAACAAAATGATTTTGTTTTAATAAAGAATCAAATTTGAATGAGGTGAATAAAAGTAATTTTATGCAAATAATGGTTGAGTGTGAGTGTGTGAATTTTCAGAAATGATTATACAAAAATTTCTTAAAAATCGAAATCTTCAAATTAAATTTGAGCAATAAGGTCTGATACTGTTCTGATATGAATGGATTACGATCTTGTCTTGACTTATTGTTGATAGAGCATGATGCAACATATTTCTTCATGGACCTACACACTTAACTTTAAAAAGCCAAAATATATTAGTTTGTTTTTGCTTATTATCAAAATATATTATGGGTTTTGAGCTAACAATAATTAGGCATTAATTCTCTCCTTTGTATATATATATATATATAAAAGAGTACTAAAGAAATTAGATAAAATACTGGTAGAGATCTATCTGTCTTGGACTTGCTTGATTCTTTGTGATTTCTATTAATTTTCTATTGAACTACATCCTTGTTTTTGGCCAAATGTTAAGCAACCGGTATCTTCATTATGTATTGATTTGCGTTCGTTTACACCATCTTCCAGTCAAAGTTGTGGTAGATAAAAGAACTAAGCAATCTTTGGGGTTTGCATTTGTTTGGTATACAAGTAAAGAGTATGCCAAGTTGGCTGTGAAGGAAATGGATGGGAAGGTATGCAACTTGAGAAATTTTTTAATATCTCCAATGAACATTACTGTTAAATTGACTTTGGAATCGGATTGCTGTTCAGTTTTTTGATGGGAGATTTATTTTTGTCACAATTTCAAAGCCTGGATCATGCTTGACTACCAAAAGGGCAACGCCATACAAATTCTGATGTTAACTGCTTTAACAAGCACAGAATAAGAAATATCAGAGCATCGGAGGGTGTTCTTCGAGATGTCAGCGAAGATAAACAGAAGCTGCAGGCGTTCAAGGCACTGTCCTTAAGAGGAGGATAAATATGGTTCTTGTCAATGCACGACCAAGTTTTAAGAATGCCAAACATACTGGAGATTCTGAAGATGGGTGCTTTACTTTATCGATGATACATTTGTTGTTAAAGCTCATTTTGTTTAACATTACTTACAGAAATTGTAGGTACTAGTTTAGTATTCAACTGTTTTTTGTTTCTCTGAAGAATTCATGAATTACAGCAAACAATTGTTTAAATCGAACACCATATTTATTCTTATGTAATTAAGAAATCTTTTGACTAGTTTAGAGTAAAATTAACAAAAATAACATCCCAGGTTGAGAGGTTTAGTAGCTAGCCGGAAGGAGAAATGGTAACATGTTTTTAAATAACTAATTAGAATTTATTAGAGAAAGAATTCAACGATTCGTGACATAAATACATTAACATTAAAGAAATTATCTAAATTAAGACTTGATTTTAATTTTTTATAGAGTTAATTTAATTTTAATTCATCTAAATTAAGAGGGGTGAGGCAGGGGAATCATGATGAGGAACAGGTGGGGGCTATGTATATTCATCATTGGCGTCCTCCCCCAAGTGGATTTTTGAAGATAAACACTTTTACAGCTATCTTTTCCAATAGAGACCAAGCAGGCGTTGGGTTTGTAATCCGAAACCAATATGGCGATTTTAAGGGTGCTGGCTGATGGAGTTTCTTGAGAGTAAGTGACCTCCTCATTGCTGAAGCTCTCACTATTAGAGAAGCTTTGAGTTGGGTTAAAGATTCGGTTTTTTCTTCTATTATCATTGAATCCGATTCCCAACTACTTATCACAGCTTTACATGATAAAAATTACAATCCATCGGAGCTTGGTTTAATTGTTAGAGATTATTTAGATTTAGTTGCTTCTTTATCTAATATTTAATTTGAATTTGTTAAGAGATCTGCAAATACGGTTGCCCACTATCTTGCAAAGGTAGCCTATTCTATATAAGATCTTGTGTTCTGAGAATTGACTCCCCCTGATTGTATTTTTTTTTAGCTCTTTTTGCTGATTCTGGTTAATGAAATTCAGGTGTTTTTCAAAAAAAAAAAAAAATAATAATAATAGGGGTGAGCATACCAGTTCACTAAAACCGTTATATCGATTTTCATTTTTAATTAATTTTTCGGATCAGTTTATTTATTAACCACTAAAAATTTTAATATATAAATTTAATAAATTATACAATTTGTAATATTATTTTTAATATTTAAAAATATTTTCAAAATGAAAAACTATAAATTAAATATAATATTCATTAAAAAATAAAAATAATTTTTTTATAATTAATTATAAAAATTAAATATATTCAATATGAAATTAATGATAAAATATTTATTTACTAAAAATATGTATTATAAAAATATTTTCGAAAGTTATATATTGTAATATTTATAAATTGTAAAAATATTTAAAAAATTAAGTATAAAATATAATATATAAAATATATATTCAATTTTTAAAAATAAAAATCGTAAATCTAAATTTTTGATTTAATTAATTTAAAAATTAATTAGATCTTAAATTGATTTTTTTGTTAATCAAAATTTCAGTTCTTTTTTTCACCCCGTAAATTAAGACGTTATTTTAATTTTTTTTAAAGAGTTATTTAGTTTAATTTTAATTTTTTAAAGGTGAAATTGAGTCCCCCTTAATTAACAATTGACACATATTCAAGGGGTGAATTTGGCGGCTTAAGCCAAAGTGCCTAACCATCCTTGATTTTCGTCGTTCGTTTTCCGACATTGTGCCCATAGCATACTCTAATCGAAACAATCATTCATTACCCTGGAATGCAAAATCCAAACAAAAAGCCATTGACGAACCCAGAGCTTCATGGATTAGATACGCAGCCGATCCACGCTTTTCTCATCCACAATATGACACGTGAACGGCTGAAACTCGGTGCTTCAGTACTATTCCTATGGGGACCGCACATTAGATGGGTCCCAATTGGAGCCCTCCATGAGCCGCCACGTAATTCCGACATGAGGATTTATATACGATAATTGAATAATATTTTAGGATCAGAAATTCATATATACCCTCTCTTCTCCCTCTCTGGACGCTGGTAAAACAATAAAACTCAAACACTGAGATCCGAAACTCTACAAAACCCGTCGTTAAACAGTGCTTTGGTTCACCGGTAAAGGATGCACCCGATAAGTGCCTTTATGGCGACCAGGATGTTGATGACAGTAGGCCAATCGAGCGGCGTTGGAGAGGGGATATCGTTCGGATCAATATGGTGGTTCATTTACTGCGGCATCTCCTGCTTCCTCGTCCTCTTCGCCGGTATTATGTCTGGCCTCACTCTGGGTCTCATGTCCCTCGGCCTCGTCGAGCTCGAAATTCTCCAACGTAGCGGGACCTCCTCCGAGAAGAAACAAGCAGGTCCTTCATTTTAACTTCAATTCGATTTGATTTTGCTGGTTTTTGTTTGAGATTATGAAATTATGTTACTTTTTTATGAGGATATCAGTTTGGGTAGGATTTCTGTGATTTATTTATTTGTTTATTCATTTTTTTTTTTTGGAATGATTAGCTACTATTCTTCCGGTGGTTCAGAAGCAGCACCAACTTCTGGTGACTTTACTCCTCTGTAATGCCGCCGCTATGGAGGTAATTTCATAGACATGCTTTGATAATGACGAATATAGCTGGGCACATATCAGTTTTTAAATTTCTCTAATTTTTGGGATTTTGAATTCAGCACCAATGTAAATAACGAGTGGGACTAGAATGAAAAATACTATAGTAATAAAAGGTGATAAGAATACCCAAACCAAAAGTATTGGCTTTTAGGCAATTCATAATCTGAGTTGGTAATTTTAGCCCATAAACAGGCGGTTTCAAAGAAGCCGTGCAGTACAAACAAGTACTCGTATATTTCCGTGAATTTATGTGGTCATAGGTTCTTCCTCTAAGAAGGTTAGGTTTCTAACTTTAAAGTTTTAATCTGTGAGAGGTTGGATGAATATGCATATCAAGTAGAATATACCATAGTTATTTTATTAAATATGGGGACTCTCTGATGCTTCATCTTGATTCTTTAGCAATTCATCACTTAAGCCACATTTGTTCCCAACATGAGCCAGCTTTTATGGTCATTATGGAATAATTTCTTTCTGGCGGAGAAAAATTAGTTTAACTCCGGGGAGAGAGTTTGGATGATATAATAGGGCATCCAACCCTGAATCCTACTCAAAATATGAACTTCTTTCTATTTATTTATTTTTTTATCTTCTATCAGAAATTGGTTATCTGAACTATTGATGGAAATAGGGTTCTTTCATAACCTTTCGCGCAAAATAGTGCCCAATGCTGCTTAATAGGCTTGGCTAGTTCTCCTATTCTACACACACACACACACATATTGTGCAGATTTTTGTTTAACTTTTAGTTTCAGCCTTGACTTTGATATTGCATTGTGCAGGCTCTTCCCTTATATCTGGATAAGCTTTTCAATCAGTATGTTGCGATCATACTCTCTGTCACATTTGTTCTATTTTTTGGGGAGGTATGTATTCAGCAAATTTCGGTACTTGCTCAGTGGCTGCCTCTCCCCTGTTTGTGTGGTCTGTGGTGCATTTGGGTGGTTGGGGAAGGGGATTTGATTGGAGTTGACAATCTTACTTTCTCAGGTTATTCCACAAGCGATATGCTCCAGATATGGACTTGCTGTTGGTGCCAATTTTGTATGGCTTGTGCGAATTTTGATGATAATTTGCTATCCAATAGCGTATCCCATTGGAAAGGTAAACTTACAGAAAGAGTTGACTTGCAGAAATGCTTTTTTATTAGTGTGATATCACTAAATAAAATAGAATTGCACAAAAGCAGGCCTAAGACTTGTCCATGTGTGCACCGTTATTAATTTATCTACAAGCAGACTGACCATTCTCAAAAAGTGACAAATGTTGCATATAACTTTTGCTTGAAATGATCTCTGCTAACTTCCATTTTTGTTCATTTGCTATCTGTTGTCTGTTTTATATGCATGATGTATACTTTATCTTACTTGCTATGGTTTTCTATTTCTTACTCAATTGTATTCAGGGGCCTTCCTTTATGCTATCTGGTATAGCAGCTTTCCTTTTGTTGATGAATTATGAGAGTTTAAGGATAGATTAAACCTTTTTGCTCTTGGAATTTCTTTTCCTCTTTTGGTAATGCAGATGTCAACGCTTTAAATTTTGGATAACAGTAAAAAGGTTTAGGGATAGAGTGATTGCTGCTGTCAATTATAAAACGCATATGGAAGTGGGCCTGAGAAGATGCTTTTCTGGGATTATATCCTTCCAAGACTGTAATAAGTTTGTGTCTATGAAATTGTTATGAGCAAGTTGGAGCAAAATCATTGAGGTTCCCAGTTATATGCAGTAGAGCAATTGCTTCATATAATTGATTTAAGTGGAATTATGCTAAAGTTCTGTCATGTGAAATGAACGTAGCTACAGGTAGCGAACAATACATTTCTATAGTTATTGGTGAGGGTAACCGGAATTACCTTTCAATAGCTATTAAAAAGGTCCATTGCACTTCTATCTCGCTCTCACCTTCTCCTTCATTTCTTTAACGAGGCCTTTTATGCATGAATTGAAAATTTAGCATTCAAAAAGTAGAACATCTATATCTCATGTACCTAGAATTCCTAAATACAAATTTGTTTTGATCATAAATTAGTGCTATTAAAGGAATTTGGGATTAACACTGAAAGTCTTTACTGTTGAACGGATAAATTAGCTCTTTAGATTGACTTGCATTTGGTCCAAGCCAGTGCACATATCTTACCTCTTCAATCGATAAGACACTTCATTTCTGCTGGCTATTCTTATTCATGGTCTTGCATAATGATAGAGATCTGATCCTAGCAATTTGGTTTTCATGCTTTTCTGTTGGAAAGGATGTGAAGTCTCTCTCTCTCTCTCTCTCTCCTTCTTCCTGTACCTGTTAAAAAGCCCATGCTTTGTTTTAGAACACTATTTCTTTTTCTTCCATCAGCTAAAAGATATTAAAAAATATTATGTCATTTGATGCTTTTTTTTTTTAATGATGAACTGGTTAATTTCACTATTGTGGTAACAATAGTCTTTTTGTATATCGATCTTTGCCCTTTAACAAAGGAATGCATGATCACAGATTCTGGACTGCGTACTGGGGCATAATGAAGCATTGTTTAGGCGGGCTCAGTTAAAAGCTCTTGTTTCCATCCATAGTCAGGAGGTAAAATAGAACATTCAAGAAGTTATACAGCCTTAAAATTGCTGGATATATAAAAGTTGTTAAATGCAATGAAACTAAAAACAGATTTGTGTAGATTTCATCTTTATTCTTTATAATATTCTGTGCTTTTCTTTGTATATTTAGGCTGGCAAGGGCGGTGAACTCACACATGATGAGACAACAATAATTAGTGGAGCTCTGGATTTAACTGAAAAGGTTTGTACTGTATGATATTAACATCTGAATTTTCAACAATCAAAATGGTGGAGGAATTGTGGATATCTATTTTTCTCAAAATAGTTTGCCCTGTGGGGTATGATGGGGATTGTAAGGGGCATCACTAATTGCCATTGGTATTTGAACGATGTCCTCCAATGGCATACATGCTCCAAAGAGATATCCTAGTGCTTCTGTAGTAACTTTATTTTGCACATGCTGCTGGGTAGAATTTATGATCTAAAAGCTGTCTGCGAATTTGTTCACCAAGTTAATAATCACTTCTTTTATTGCCATTACTGTGTCCATATGAAAATTATGTGGCTGTTGATATTATTTTGCATTTGGTGTCTCATTGTAATGCTTCCTGTTTCATTTTAAATCTCAGACTGCTGAAGAGGCTATGACACCTATTGAATCGACTTTCTCTTTAGATGTCAACTCCAAGCTGGATTGGTTAGTCTTGTTCTTGAATTAAAATTTGAAATCACCACCCTTTGCTAATTAATTTTTACTGCATATCCATTACTTGATTTTGCACATTGTTCATATATGATCTACTCTTACAAACTGTGAACTCAGGGAGGCTATGGGAAAAATTCTCGCTCGAGGGCACAGCCGAGTTCCTGTCTATTCTGGGAATCCAAAAAATATAATTGGACTTCTTCTGGTATGATATAGAACTAAGAAATTTTGACAAATTTGCTCCTATAATAAGCATAATTTTTGTTTTTCTAGACATCTGATTTTTTAAGTGGCATTTGTTTCCTCCTTTTTTTCTGCCCTCCCTTTTTTTTTTTCTGTTGGTACAGGTGAAAAGCCTTCTTACTGTACGGCCTGAGACAGAGACCCCAGTTAGTGCTGTTTCAATCCGGAGAATTCCACGGTATGGTCATTTTACTTTATATATTTTGGCTCTTGTAAGTTTGTAATTTTTCCCTTATCAGCTATAGAATAAGTGTTTGTGTGTGGGACATTTCTCCAGGGTTCCATCTGATATGCCTCTATATGATATACTCAATGAGTTTCAAAAGGGTAGCAGTCATATGGCAGCTGTTGTCAAGTCCAAAGCAAAAACCAAAGGTCCTGTCCCAGCGGGAGAAAAACATGAAGAAAACAAAGCAACTTCTGGAGATTCCCAATTAACAACTCCGTTGCTTGTTAAGCCCGACGAGAATAATGTTGTTGTTGATATTGATAGGGTTTCAAGGGCACCAAATAAGCATAACTCTTTACAGCGGAATGATGCAGTGACCAATGGTTTGTCCCAACCATCAGAGGACATTGAAGATGGTGAGGTCATTGGTATCATCACACTGGAAGATGTGTTTGAAGAGCTTCTTCAGGTCAATTGTAGTATTCGATGTCTTTTGTTTTTTCAGTCCATATATTTCTGTTGCCAGGACCCCATATACTAATTATACTTTTGTCAATGCAGGAGGAAATTGTGGATGAAACAGATGAATATGTAGATGTGCATAAAAGGTATCATGGAGTTGGAAAATTAAGGGCTTGTTTATTTACAGAAAACTATCCCAGATTTTCAGAAAAGTTTTTCACAGAAAATAAAGATTATGTTTATTTTTGTTAGTTTTCTAAAATAGAAAATTCATTTTTTAGTTTTCTAAAATAAAAAAGAAATTAGAAAAGTATTAAAAAATGTTTTTCAAATTTTCTAAATAATTATATATGTGTGTGTACGCGCGTGCATACATACATAGGTACATGTATGTGCATGTATATGTAGTACATGCATACATATGGATATGTATATATATGTATACACATACACATATTCATACATATGCATATGTGCGCGGGCACATATATATATATATGCACATGTATGCATATATATACATACATATGTATTTATGCACATACATATATATGTATGTGTGTGTGTGTGTATATATATATATATATATATATATATATATATGCAAGTACATACACATACATGTATATATGTATGCGCACACACACATATGTATGTACATACGTATACATGTATATATGTGTGTCTATGTATATATACACATACATATATATGTATATACATACATGTATATAAAAAATAAATGTTTTAATTTTTTATTTGTTTTTAAATAAATGCGTTTTCTAAATTTTTTAAAAAATATATATATTTTAATTTTTTAAGAAAATAGAAAACTATTTTATGTAAGTAAACGCGCTTTAAGATACTTAATTATGATGCATGCTAATTCCCTAAAAATTGAAATTGAGTCGTCGTTTCTTTTAATATTTTTGCAGGATCCGTGTGGCTGCAGCTGCTGCTGCAGCTGCTTCATCAGTGGCAAGACTTCCATCTATGCGGAGGTTGGGAGCCAATAAAGGAGCTGTAAGTGGAAATCCTTTATCCTTTATCGAGCTTTTCCTTTTTTGAGTTTACCTTAATTATGTGGCAAGTTTCCATGATGCAACTGAATCTCCATTTAGATTCGAATATTTGCCAAAGATGGTTTGAAGTATTTCCCAATAGATTAAAATATTCAAGTCTCATGTTTGCATATATCTAGCCCATAGCTGAGAAACTTCATAATATCAGTCAAATACCTAGTTTTGGATTTTCTTTTTCCCTTGCAAATGAGAACGTGTGTTGAAAACACCGTTGTGAAGGCAAACAGTACAAAGCTACTCACAATTGTAGTTTCGGTATCTATCGAAATATATGTTTCTCCATTACAGATTAAGAAAGAAAAGGGACAGTTTTACAAATGGTGTTTTTGGGGAAATTATTTGGATTTTTTGTTTGTTTTTCAAACTATTTGAATTTTTGGGGTGTTTTTTCATTTTCGCTGAGAATGTCAGCGAAAATGGCAGGGGTGAGGTCCACGGTATGAATTTTGGTGTCTCTCATTTTCGTTGAAAATGTCAGCGAAAATGGCAGGGGTGGGGCCCACGAAAGATTTAATTAAATTAATCATCCCAAAAATAATAAAAAAATAAAATATATCTCAATTTTTATGATTTGGTCTTAATCTTTTTTCGTCTAGAGAAAATAATACTTAAAATTGGAACACAAACCACAGATTTTAAGTTTTTTCAATTTAATTTTCGTTCATATTTCTAATCAAATAAAATCTAACAAAATTAATATCATTAAAATTTAAAAAACAACAGTGAATTAGATTAATTAATTTGATTAATCAATTACTTTTTCTTAATTTATTAATTTTTTATTTAAGTAAATAAAATATTTTTGTTGATATAAAATTAAATTAAAAATTTAAAAGTAACAGATAAATAAATTTTATCAATTTGGGGTTGCAATTGATGAGTTTTTTTTTGTCTATTAATACAATTAGAACTTGATTTAAAAAAATAGTCAAACCTATATCTTGAATTAAGGAAATAATTGTCATAATTTTATGAGATTACTGGCTAAAAAAATAAGAAATTAAAAGAAAAAATAAATATACGAAGCAAGCTTGACTGTTGATATATAGTTAAAATATCAATAAAAATAATTTTTTTACTTAAATAAAAAATTGATAAATTAAAAAAAGTAATTGATTAATCAAAATAATTTAATTCACTGTTTTTTTTTAAATTTTAGTGATATTAATTTTGTTAGATTTTATTTGATTAGAAATATGGATGAAGATTAAATTGGACAAACATTAATTAATTACTTTTTTCAATAAAAATATTTTATTTACTTAAATAAAAAATTGATAAATTGAAAAAAAATAATTGATTAATCATATTAATTAATCTAATTCACTGTTATTTTTTAAATTTTAGTGATATTAATTTTGTTAGATTTTATTTGATTAGAAATATGGATGAAAATTAAGTTGGACAAACTCAGCATCTGTGATTTGTGTTTCAATTTTATGTATTTTTTTCTTTAGACGGGAAAAGATTAAGATCAGATCATAAAAATGAGACATATTTTATTTTTTTGTTATTTTTGGGATGATTAATTTAATTAAATTCGCTGTGGATCCCACCCCTGCCATTTTCGCTGACATTCCCAGCGGAAATGAGAAAACATCCCAAAAATTCAAATAGTTTGAAAAACTCACAAAAAATTCAAATAATTTTCCCAAAAACACCATTTTTAAAATTGTCCCGAAAGAAAATGGACAGACTCCATTAGACCTCCGAGAAGATTGAAACAGAGAAGCGAAAATGAAATCCGTTATTCATGGATGAGCTTCTAAATACATCTATTTTTACAAATTCATCTAAAATAACTCCTGTAGTATACTATTAGCACGCTACTATACTAAAATCAGCTACAAACAAATGTTATTACATCTTGCTTTTCTGATGCTACTAAATGTGATTGTAACCCCTTCTATAACTAACTTATTTATGCACCTTGATTACAGTTGTGTCGTGTTTCTTCCTTTTTAACCGGGCTTTGTTAACTTTATGTTCTCTTTTTTTTCCTAAACTACACAAGGGAGGCCAAAGCAAGCCAGGGCAAACCCAAAAGAAATCTGAGAATGATTTAAGCACCTCAAGATTACAAGGGGCTGCTGGTGAGCCTAACAAGAGATAAGAAAGGAATAGAGGTGTGCACTCATTTCAACAATTTAAAGAGGTATTCTTTGTTGGGCAGCCATAGTGCTTAATGAATGTAATAAACTCTTTGATAATGCCAATGTATTAAAAATGAGTGCATTAATAGAGCATCTACTCCTTCCAGCCATCTTCACTTCCGTTGCAGTTGTTTTGGATATGTACTTGAAGAAATTGTGCATAGGCCCCTTTAATTAAGGAAAAAAAAACTCAGAAATAGTATTGACGTTTTTATTTTTCTTTAGGATAGAGGTCTGACAATGATAACATTGAGAAATTGGTAGAGCCAGAGAGGCTGTGTAATTGAGGTTCGGTCTTAATATCCTTTTGTTGGAGCAAAATAATTTCAAAATACTTAAAAATTAGATGCAGTCCATTAATGTAGCATTGAATTTTTTTATTTTTATTTTTTTGGACTGGATTTCACATTGAATAGTTATTCAAGAAAGGACAAATTATACTAGTTTGTCAAAATTGAATTAAATTGAAAATAATTGAGTAACATTATTTTGTCAATAGCAATGGAAAATGTTATTGCTGCACTGCACTCATGACTTTGTAGATTCAATTCAGCTCCTACGTGCCTATGACAAGACAAGCCTACAGAAAGTGATTTCAGACCATCCAATTGAAATTCGTCCTGTGCTTAAAATCACTGTGCCTCATGAAAATCATCTCTTAGCCTAATTTCAGAAAATTTCTTCTTGATCACAAAATTTTCAATCTTACCCTCAAATTAAAAAATTTTAAAAATTAATTTAATTGGTTAATAATATAGTTACTTTCTCGTTTAACCAAAATTAGAATTTTATCGAATTCCGTTTTCAAAAATATGTTATAAGAAAATTCAAAAAATTAGATAAAATACAAAATTTACTATTTAATTATCTCCAGCCTTTAATTATATTTTAAATTAGATATTTTGTTAACAAATTCATCCAAAACTAATGAAATAATATTTATTTTGTAGGGAATGTTTAACAGAATTTTGAATTTAAAATATTAATAAAGATTGGATATCAAATTATAAGTTCTTTTTAGTTTGAAAAGTAAGTAAAATGCTGAAATTTATTTTATAATAACTTTTCTCTTTTTGAAAAAAAAAAAGAAGATAAGATAAACCATTTCTTAAATTCATGTTTTGAACACAAAATTGCATTTAGAAATATGCCTAAACTTGTGAGATTAACATATAATACGGACATCAAAGAGATACTTTAATTACATTAAAAAAAAAAAAACAAAATAATTCATTTTTCTTACATCACTTTCTCTATATTTCTTCGCTATGGCGGCCTCATTGAGCTTTTTACATCTCTTGCAACAATCACACTATCAGAAGAAAAAGAAAAAGAAGAAGAAAAAGAACTAACCACTAAGCCAGTAGATTAACTACTCATCCCAGCTTAGAAGAATAACTGTGCACCTCCATATAATATAAAGACGTGTCCTTTGCTCCTTAACAAGCCTCGACCACCGTTTCCATGGCCGGAATTTTGGGAATCCCATCGCCGGAGATGGTTTTGCCATATGATTCTGCATAAAAATTTGTTGTTTTGGTACGATATAAATATTCATGGCCTTATATATATAATAAAGGAACATATGTAGGCAAGGAAATTTCCTAGTTTGGAAGAGAGTAAGGTGGTGGTTGACAAGTGTCGGCCCTTGAGTGGTGCTGACATGGCTTAGAATGGGTCCCAATGGATCGAAAATGACAAAGCAGAGCTATCACCTTGTCTCCCTCTCTTCTCCATATCGCCTGGAGGATGACTGCTCACTAATATATTGCACATAATACTATAATATGGTATAATATGATTTTAACGATATGATATTTGAAAATATTATATAATTATATGTGATTTTATAATATTAGTTCTAAATTATCATATATAATATATTAATTAATATTAATTCTAAATTATCATAATAAATATTAGTAAAATTAATTATAGTAAAAAGTAAAAGTAATAAAACTAAAATAGTAAAAATAAATATGAGAATCACCAAATTGGTGATTCTCAAAATTAGGCAAAACCATGGTTTAAGAATCATAGAACAAAACCATGGAGTACAATACTGAACAAAAACAGAGCAAAAGAACTTTCTCTCTTATTACTTGATGAAGAAGAAAGAACTAATTATATACAAAACACAAAAGAAAATAACAAAGAAAGAAATCCAGCTCAGAGTAGCCTCCTTAGGCGAGAAGGTTGCTCGGGTGAGTAACCTTCCTGCATAGGCGAACGAAGAGGGACTGCTGGGCAAATGTAATGTGCTCAGGAGAGCAAGTATACCTGCACGAGTGAGCAATGTAATGTGCTCGGGAGAGCAAGTCTACTTGCACGGGTGAGCAGGGACAATTAGGAAAAGCTACTAACAGAAAAAAAAATAAATAGCAACTATAATTGCCTAACTAACTAGAACTTCTACAACCTCCCCTCAAGTTGGACTCGAATGAACATCAAAAAGGGCCAACTTGGATTGAAGGAAAGCAAAACAGAAAAAGCAAGAGCCTTGGTAAACAAATTTGCAATCTGAAAATGCGAGGAAAGATGAAGAGGAGAAATGAAACCAGCTTTTATCTTGTCCTACACAATATGACAATCAATATTCAGGTGCTTTGTACGCTCATGAAACACCAGATTAGAAGCAATATGGATGGCAGCAGTGTTATCACAATGAAGAGGAACAGGAAGAGGCACAGAAACACCAAAATCCTTCAACAAAGAACATAACCATTGTAATTCACAAACTGTCGCTGCCATTGAATGATACTCAGCCTCAGCGGAAGACTTGGACACGGTTTGTTACTTCTTAGTCTTCCAAGAAACTGGAGAAGACCCCAAGAAAATACAATAACCAGTTAAAGACCTTCGAAAATAAAAAAAAGAAGCCCAATTAGCATCACAAAAAGCTATCAACTGGAGAGAATTAGAAGCAGGGAAAAATAAATCCAAGGAAGGACACCATTTTAAGTAACGCAACAAATGAGTGGCAGCTTTCATGTGAGTGTTGATGGAATATGACATGGTATGATAATCACGATAGCACAGCGAAAAAATAAAAATTTTATCATACATACCATACATATCCAAAACAAGAATCGAAACATGCAATTTTTAGGGTTTTAAAACTTACAACTTTTGATGCCTTTTAATCTTGAATTTGGTGATGACCAGCAACTAAGATACCTCTATCCACCTTAGATCTTGATCACCAATGCAAAGGAATAGCCTTTTACGCCACTCCCTCTATCCTCACACACACACTTGCAAAGAAGGTTTAAAATAGAGATTGCTAGCTCTCTTTTAAGTATTGTGTAATGGCAATTGTTTGAAGCTACAAGACTTGATCTTGTTCTTCTTTAAGGTGCTATTAATGCCTAAGAACACAAGAAAGCAAGAAAGAGTTCTTCCTCTTGTGTGTTTTGGCCTAGAGAGAAAAATGTGAGAGAGAGAGATTTTTTCACGCCAACTTAGAAGGATTAGGGTTTCTTTTTCACGCCAAAATCAACTCTCTCTTCCTAGGGTTTTATCTCTTTAATATATATCCCTATCTTTTGGCAAGTGTTTGATTTGAACTTTACTATCTTAAGATAATTAATTCAATCTCAATCACTTCCTAAAATAAGTAATATATATTGATTAAAACACCTTAAGATAATACATTTAATCCAAGATAATCCTTTTGATTTAATCTAAGATAAATGTAAGACATAATAATTAACTAAATCACTTAATAAAAGAATTAATCATGTGCCGAAATTTCATAGATATTATCTTGGAATTTCGGCCACACCATCCATTTATTAAGTGAATTAATTCAATTAAAATCCTTTAGGTTTTAATACTCAATTAATTAAATTAACATAAGATAATTAATTAATTAAAATTAAACCTTGTGGGCTGAATTTTTCTCTCTCATGGACCAAAGCCCAATAGCAATTTTATAACCCATTACACACACTAATTTGACTTTAATTAAAAGCCCAAATTAATGTCCAATACTTAGTTTAAATATTTTAAGCCCAATGCTTTGTGTGCGATCCTATAGGTCCATTTAATGTTGGCAATGGATTAATAAATTAATTCAAAGGCTATATATATTCTCTAGCAAGATATTATAGCAATCCAAATTAAATGAAAATGCATATGGCATTTAGTGACCTAATGCAATTTTGCATAATCCCTTACCCATAAATATCAGAATTAATATAAGGCATGGAACTAGTCATCCTTATATATATATATTAATTCCTTTCTTGATATTCCAGTGACACTGAACTCTCAGATAAATAATGATTACTCATTATTTCATCTCGGTATGGCCATACACTTCTCAGTTCACTGATCAAGTGGCCGATGATATTTTCTCTCTTATTGAGAGGGGTAATCCCTTCACTTCTCTCATGCTCTCTAACATGAATCAATGCATACCCAATCATACCCGTACTTGTCACTCTGTTACGAGCACGTTAGGTGTATGTCAAAGTACACAGTAATTCGTAAAGAGTTTCATAAAGATTTCAGGTCTAAGAATTCCGATACAAAACTTGCATATGAGAAACACTTATGACTTGTACCATGTAGTGTTCTCATGAGCGGATCGAATCCAGATACCATGTTCTTTAACATGTATCTATGATCTCTGATTGACACTCTTGTCCTAATGATCCATAAGACAGAACTCATAATATCAGAGAGAGCATACTAGTCTTAATTCATTTATTATTCCCATAACAATGACTGACTAGGGATATTTAGAATGAAGTCCCATTTGTTTCAAGGTCTTACAATCCATGTGCCTCACACATGATAACTTAAACCGAAACGACATTCTTGGATAGTTTTATCAATTGACATGCACAGGAATACAAAAGATAAAACAAATGCCTCATTTTATTAACTAAGTGTTTTATTACAATGTATTGTGGCTAGGGCTTACACTAACAAAAGATAATCCAGATACATTGTTTTATTACAATGTATTGTAACGCAACAAATGAGTGGCAGCTTTCATGTGAGTGTCTCTAGGTTGATGAACATACTGACTTAACTGTTGAACTCCATATGTTATATCTGGCCTGCTAAATCCCAAATAAAGCAACCGACCAACCAACCTTCGATAGATAGAAGGATCATCCAATAAAATCCCATTATCAAGTGTTAACTTGATCCCCTTAGGAAAAGGAGTAGAATTGGGTTTAGCACTAAGTAACCCTGCATCAGTTAACAAATCAAGAATATATTTTCTTTGATTGAGATAGATACCATCCTAAGTACGAATGATCTCCAACCCCAAAAAATATTTGGCTAAACCCAAATCTTTGATAGTAAACTTAGCATCAAGGGTCTGCTTCACACGTGTGATCTCTGCAACTGAATTGCCAGTATTGATCAAGTCATCAACATAAACAAGAAGAACAAGGAAGACTCCCTTAGATGAAAAAGTAAACAAATAATGATCCTGTTGAGATTGTAGAAAATCATAGGACTACAAATGAGCTGTGAGTTCAGTGTTCCACTGATGAGAGGCTTGCTTTAAGCCATAGATGGATTTATGAAGTCTGCAAACTTGACCATCTGCGTCATTCTTGTACCCTGGAGGCAACTCCATATACACTTATTCATTAAGAAAGCCATGCAAGAAAGCATTATTAACATTTAACTGATACACTGATCAATTTCGAGCAGCAATAACAGCTAAGAATACTCTGACAGTCACAACCTTAGCAACAGGAGAAAAATAATCTGTATAATCTACCCCTACAACCTGATTATATTCCTTTACCACTAAACGAGTTTTATGCCATTTTATAGTTCCATCAGGATGTAACTTGAGTTTAAACACCTACTTACAACCTATTGGTGTTTTACCCGGAGGCAAAGAAGTCAATGACAAAGTATGATTCCTTTTCAGGGCATCTAGTTCAGCATTCATAGCCTGAACCCACTCTTTCAAATCCATTATTTTAGCATAGGATCGAGGTTCTTGATGAGTAGTAATATTAGCTAGAAAATAATAATAATCAGGGTTGAGATGTGCATTACAATGAAAAGGAAAGGTTTTAGGAATATGTTTAGAAGAAGTAGGAAGAATAGCATGAGTAATATAGTCTTGTAACCATCGAGATTTTTGTAAGGATCTAGAAGGGCAAAAAGAATATGTAAAGGAATATCAACTGCAGCAGGAGCAACAGGAGATGAAGAAACAACAAATTTAGAAGTTTCAACATGAGATGATGAAATATCAGTAGAAACAGAAGTTGATGGTTCATTATCAGTAGAGACAAAAGGTGACAGTCCATTAGAAATAGAAGTTGATGGTTCATTATCACTGGACTGAGGGAAAACAAGAAAAGGTATAGGAGTAGATTCAACATGACTATCAAGACACGTATCTTGAAAAAGAAAAACAGATTCATGAAATTTAACATCCCTGGAAACAAAAACTTTCTTGGCTTCTAAATCATACACTTTATATCCCTTTTTACCCACAATATACCCCAAGAAAATATACTTGAATGCCCTGGGTTCAAACTTATTTTTATGAGGCAAAAGATTAGTGGTATAACACAAAAAACCAAAAGTTTTGAGACTATCATAATCAGGATTCTTAGCAAATAACACCTGATAAAGAGACTTCCAATTGAGAACTGCAGATGGTGTACGATTGATCAGACAAGTGGCTTGTAAAACAGATTCTTCCCATAAATCAGTTGGTAAACAGGCTTGAAATAATAATGTCCTTGCAACTTGCAACAGATGCTTGTGTTTTCTCTCTACTGTGCCATTTTGTTGTGGTGTGTAAGAGCAATATTTCTGATGAATGACTCCCATCGATCTCAGCAAAGAATTTTTTACAAGATTGAGACAAAAATTCAGCACCATTATTAAATCGAACTTGCTTGATCATAATACCAAATTGAGTTTTAATCCGCTAGAAAAAAAAAACTCAAAATAATGGATGATACTTGTGACTTGGACTAAAGTCCAAGTACTCCTATTGTGATCTTCCACAATTATAAGGAGGAACCATGCTCCTAACATAGACTCCTTACCATATGGACCCCAAACATCCAAGTTAACAAGATCAAATAACTTGCTACTGTGATTTCCATTTCCAGGAAAAAATTACTCTTGTTTGCTTAGCTTTATCACTAACATCACAAGCATACTCATTCAAGGAACCAGGCATAATCTTCAAAACATTTAAGTGCTTCATTATAGAAAATGAAGGATGACCAAGTCTTTTATGTAACAATTGAACATCATACTTCTAAGACTGGGCCATAGTACAAGCATTAATGGAAAATCGATGTTTGGCAAGGAAAGAAGAATAATAGTTGGTCACAAAGGAAAGATACGAAGAAATAGTTTCTTTACAAAAGGAAAAATCATCTAAAACATATAATTTTTCCATAATCTTTCCAATGGCTATGATGGTGTTATTCTTCAGGTCCTGTAAAGCATAAAAGGTAGGGAAAAACATGAAGACAATGAAATGAGATGTGGCTAATTTGTTGACAGAAAGAAGATTATAATGGAAAGAAGCAATATGCATAATATTTTCAAGAACTAGATTATTGGTTAAGGTAATATTTCCCATGCTATGTACTAGTTTAACTGAGCCATCCAGTAAAGAGACTAAACTTGGCTTGTCAATCGAGTTTAGAAATGTAAAGAGATTCTTATTGCCAGAAACATGAATACTGGCTCCAGTGTCCACAATCCAACAATTACGTGATTGAGTCACAATACCTGCAAACTCAAGTCCTTTGGCAAAATTTGCACACTCGAAATTCATTGCTTGCAATCAAAGCAAACTTCAATCAACAATCATCAATCAATCAAAAATACAATGAACAAAAAAAACTTCAATCAATCTACGATTCAAGAATCAAAAAGAGAAATAACTGCTCTGATACCATGAACAAAAACAGAGCAAAAGAACTTTCTCTCTTATTACTTGATGAAGAAGAAAGAACTACTTATATACAAAACACAAAAGAAAATAACAAAGGAAGAAATCCAGCTCAGAGTAGCCTCCTTAGGCGAGAAGGTTGCTTGGGTGAGTAACCTTCCTGCACGGACGAGTGAAGAGGGATTGCCGAGCAGATGTAATGTGCCCGGGAGAGCAAGTATACCTGCATAGGTGAACAATGTAATGTGCTCGGAAGAGCAAGTCTACTTGCACGGATGAGCAGGGACAACTAGGAAAAACTACTAACAAAAAAAAAATAAATAGCAACTATAACTGCCTAACTAACTAGAACTTCTATAAATACCATGAGAATAATTATGCTCCCAAACATTGTACTATAAAGAATAATACATTAATAAACAATACCATATCACAAACCAAACAAGCTCTAATTATCCTAAATTCTCAAATCCCATCTCTGTCTCTATCTTTATTTTACTTTAAGATTAGATTTAAATTTGATTAACAGTAATCCCCTTAATTAATCATACCTACTTCCAGATTTTCAGGATTAGTTTGGCTTAATGCTTTAAGATGGTTGTTAATCATGTTAATTAAACTTATTTAAAAACTACAGGTCACCATCACCCTACATTAACAAATAGATTATCATGCAGATTATAATCTTTGATAATACCAGTGAAGCAGTCCTAACATACTAATTAAATCCAAAAGATAAGTAATTAAATACCAATATGTATTCTTATAATATAGTTTTCAAATGAATATTATTCTCTTGCATGCATGCATGCGGCTTTCCTTGTAACGGTTTGCTTGGATACATTAGACACATGCCTAGCCTACACACGCTTGCTTAATATATAAATGGATAAATATGATTTTTATCTCTCAACTGTTTGAAATATAGCAATTTTGATTTTATTGTATACGGCAATCAATTATATAGTGCTATATATAATTTTTATAAAAAAATCAAGCGTCAATCATTTTAAGAATACAATATAGAGAAACAAGCTATTTATTTTAAAAATTATAAGAGTAAATTTTTTTTTTTTAATTTTGAATTGAATAGTTTAAAAGCAAAAATTGATTGAAAAAAAATAGGCAAAATGACTATTTAGAGCACTTACTAAGAAAAAAAAAAACTACTTAGTTAATTTAACCGGTTTAATTCATTCACATAGAAAATGTATACAAATAATATTATTCACAATAGATTTTATTTGGACAGTAAATAACAAGACATACATTTGTTCTTAAAAAAAATTCCAGAAAATAGAAGTAATTGAATACAAAAGTGGGAGCAGCTAAAAGTACTTGTGCCAACAAAGATGCATGGAAATGCAAACTTTCATAAGATAAAGCTTTCCTCTTTGTTGCCTAACCATTCTCTTCCACGTACCAAATCTCCTATTAGCCATATCTGCCCAATCTAAGTAACACAATTGAATTGATTTATTACCAAACTCAACTCTATATTTATACGGACTTCTTATCTTAATTATCTTACGATTATTACACTAATCCTAGCTTATATAATTATTAACAGGGTCAGTCCACTTGTACCCCCAAAGCCACGTAGATGTCATGTGCAATTTCCCTATCTAAATTTCAACTCATAAAACATTTTCCTACTATTGTTGAAACTTGCCGGCCACCTATATTTTCTCTTTTTTGTTAACTAGTTTGTTACTTTCAAACATGAACCTTATCTTTTCTTAATGTGCTAACCAACCCCACTTCTGTATATCATTATCATTTCTCCTTCAAGTTATTAGCAAGATAGGGAAATAAACGACTTTTTCTTAAGACCCCACCTCCTTATTTATTAGGAACCTCATGTATAACCCTTAATATCCTCTCTTTCTATATAGGGTATTATCTTAATTACCCTATAACTCATTTACTTATATGTATATTTTTACAGTAATTTAGGCACTCTTCAAATTCTATGACTTAGTTAATGTCAATCATAAGTTATTAATAGATTATATGACGATAATAGCTATATATAATCAAAATTTTCTTGTCTATTTATTTAAGTAACGAGTTTATAATATGGTAAAATTCGTATATTTGTAAATTGCCATTAATGTGAGATCTTGATCTGGGTCATAATCCACGTGTCTAATCGTGTCCTATGGTGCCCTATTAAAGCATAACAATGAAAAGTCCTACACCTTATCTATAAACAAAGAGTATCAAAGATAAGATTCATTATAACTATATGAATCCAAAGCTGTGGACCTATAATTATAAAAGGATTGATTGATGTATTAATTTTTTTTTTCTCTTTTAAAGATCTTTACTTTCCAGATAATAAAATGCATGATCTAATGGCAGGGAAGTGTTTTGGTCCCTTAAAGAGAGATATAGTGAAGACCAATAGCGATCTTACATATGGATGTCCATGTTATTGTTGACCAATTGCATGAAGTGCACGAGGTAGAGATCTAAAGCTTGGAGACAGCAAACTATTTGAAAGTTGTGTTTAATTAATATTTGAATAGAGAAATATGGGAAATAGGAAATCCAAGCTGGTGGGCAGTGTTTGTTCTGTTACAGCAATTAGTTTAGCTAGGGTTTCACGTACAATAATTCATTTTAGATGTTGATATTCAGTTTTCGATCCGATTGTGACTAACTGAAACACCACAAGCACAACATTCCCTTTTAAGAAACATCGCAGGTTTTTCTCTTCAAATTCATAAAATCATTATATATTTGGCTGCCAGTTTAATGTGTGTATGTGTATACATAAGTGCTAATATCATTAATGAGTTTTGATCACTAGAAGTTACAGACATTGATAGCTCAACTCATTTAATATCAAATAGGTATTATGTAAGACTTTTTAAATCCACCGAACAAATTCTTTAAACTTTACCTTATATATATATATATATATATAAAGGTTTTTTAGACTCTACAAGTTTATAAATTTCTTTCTTATTTCTCTCTTAAAATACTAATTTGACAGTTATTTTTGTAGAAAATTTATCAATAATTTCCTTTTCAGATGCATGCAGTTGTCAAATAATTATTAATATATATTAATCTAAATTCATATTATCGTTTTGTATTTAGAAATAAATAAAACAAAATAGGGTTACCATAATCCATATAAAAATTAAAAATAGCTGAAGAACCCATTTCTTTCATGCAATGCATTAAACTATAACAATGGACTTGGAAACATTTCACTAGTTAATTAAGTAATCTGGTTGAGTCGTCATGTGGATATTATTACATTAGGTAAATCAAGTTCTAAGATGGGGTTAGTAAACTCATACTTTAAAAAGCCAACATATAATCTAAAAATAAAATAAAATAAGTGGACACAGTAACATTAATAAGCCAAAATGAACAAAGAAGAAGATAGATATTTTATAAGTTTGACAACATGCATGATCATGTGTTGGAGCTGCGATTTTCCACTATAGTTCAGATAATTCCGCTTTTAACTTCTTCCAAACTGCGAAGAATAATCGTAATCAGCCTTTTCCTGGGCTTACATCATTAAGTTTTTAAACAGAAACAATGTCTATGCTTTAGATGACAAAACCAAAACCATATGTATGATATACAATTGATGTACGTAGCCATATTCCAACTTTCAATTCTGGTTCTATAAATTTGATTTAGGTTTGAATTTTTATCAGAATTAATAACAATTTAGCATTCGAGTGTTATCTGAGCTATCCAAGTTGCTTTTTTTTCACCTAAATACAAAAATAAAATTCTCATTAAAATTTAGATAAGAACACTTCGATAACTACATCAAAAATAGAAATATTTAAAAAAGAAAAAAATGTTTTAGAAAGGAAAAGTTGGTTTTACTTGATCATGTGCCAAACAGCCAAAGTTTATTTAAGTCTTCTCATAAAAATTCATTATAAATACTAGTAATGGTTAAATTATAACGACGTTTTAACAGCCATGTTATCATTAAATGAGTGCAAGTTCCCAAGCCCTTCGTAATGAGAGCTCAATCCGAAAACCTTGGCTATGTAGCCCCTTTATCATAAACTAACACATTATAATCATAAACTAACACATTATAAAAGAATTACTTTCTCCCATTTTCTTTTATTTGTCACTTTTATATAAAATTCGAATTTTATTTATCTATTACTTTTAAATTTTTTATATAATTTAATTTACTTTTTTAATTTATTTTTTCTAATAAAATTAGAATTAATTAGATTTGATAATTTATTTTTAATCACATAATTTAATATTAAATTTATTTTTTTTAAATATCAATCTGATCGTTGAAGGTTTTTTTTAGTTGATAGGTCTTAACGGTTGTTGGTATTGAGATTAAGCAAATAAATGTTTATTACTCTATCCGTTTTTTTATGTGTTACTGTTAAGTAAAATTTAAATTCTATTTATTTATTATTTTTAAACTTTCAATATAATTTATCTTTTTTTCAATTCAATTTTCTTTTTCAATAAAAGTTAATTTATTTAAAATCAATTAAATTTAATAATTTAATCAAAATTACGTAATTTAATACTAAATTTAAGTTTAATTAATATTTATTAATTCTTGTAAAAATAACAAAAGTGAAAAATTTCTTAAAGAAAAAGAAAACAAAAATGATATGTTAAAAAAAAAAAACCGAGGGAGTATGAGGTTTTAGGGTGGTATGCAAAACGAAATTGTGATCTCTAGTCACAAGTGATATAGTTAGCTAGATTTAAATTGACATTAGCATGTAAATGTATTTAAGAATAAAAATAAATTTTAGCATCTAATACTTAAGAAAAAAGTCAAAAAACAGACTAAACTAATAATTGACGTATGACTCAAGTAATTCTTAGAATTAATTGAGCATTTTTAATTATTTACCAAAGCAATTATAATTTTTCTTTTTCAAAAGAAGATCAACACTTACAACTGTAAAGTGATGCAAATAAAGGCCCAAACTTATCCTTAGCCCAGTTGGTTTCATTCACAAGTCGTGAAAACGCCATTCCAGAAAAATTGTTGGGATGTAAGTGTAATAAAAAGTAATTAAGAGAACGAAAAAAGAAAACAGATTATGTAAGGGGCAGAAATGAAAACATTGACAAATTTTAGAACAAAAAAAAACAAAAAAAACAGTCCTCAGCTACCAGTCTTGCCTTAATCCAAACTATACTTCATTGCCTTCTCGAATCGATTAGCGAGAGAAACAGAGAGCAAGCAGAAGATGTCGTGCCTGGCTTGCTTCGCATCATGCTGCTCAACTATGACCTGCGGCCTCTGCACATCAGTGGCCTCGGGCGTTTCCAGGAAATCCGCAAGACTCGCTTATTGTGGTCTCCTTGGTCTTTCTTTGATCGTTTCCTGGATTTTAAGAGAAGTCGGTGCTCCTCTCTTGGAGAAACTCCCTTGTCAGTTCCATTCTTCATTACCCTTCTCATTTTCCGTGTCGAATTCCCACTTTCTGTGTTAAAGTTTCG